>CM070873.1:9392500-9600000 GCA_036365515.1 Torymus aiolomorphi | reverse complement strand
TATTTTGTACTAAGAAAATTTATTATTTTATAGCACTGGGACACACTCGACATGCGGGATATTTACCGTTTGAAACAGTAATTTTTATGATTTTCGTAGCAAATTTTACTTTTTAAATAATAATTTTTATTATTCTTGTAGCAAATTTTACTATTTGAAATAGTAACTTTTATTATTTTTCAGCAGTCATAAAAAGTACTATTTCAAATAGTAAAAATCTCATATGTCGAGTGTGTCCCAGCGCTATTATAAAAAATAATATATTTTTCTCCATGTCTGTAATAAATATTATATTGTTTTAAATTTACTGCTAAGTTTCCTCTTTCACTGTAAGTTATATAACAATAACTTGTACTTGTACTCTAGTATGAAGGAACACTGACATTTCATAACTTTACAACTCTGCCAATGTGTATGAAGGAGAAACGATGGTCAACGAGTCTCGTGCTCGCGCTACTCCATGCCGACCCGTGAAAGCAAAATCACACGAGTACAGCGCTAAGCGCGCGAACGTATACTCGATATTAGCAGCTATCAAGAACCGTCATGTTAGCGACAGCGACAGTACGAGGAGGCGACGTCTTGGCGATGATGTCCCCGTTGACAGAACTCAGCTAAAATTTTACGCCAAGTCTCATATAACAAAATAAAGTAAAAAGTATCTCTCAAAATTTGAGTCCTGACTAGTCTTGGTGAATTCACATATACTTATAAAAGCACTTCATATATGAAAGAGTATTTAAATGTGGATGGCTTTACTAGTTTATTAATTTTAATCGATTTTTAAATAAATTGTTTGTACATTCATTATTATTTATTATAATTGAAGGTTTTTTTCCACTACTCACTGTTGTACTGTAAGGTATATTTAAACATTTTTAAAATATATTTATTAATTTTCTTATTTAGTAAATATTGTATACTTATAGGTACAGTCTTTAGGCTGTAATTATAGGCACATCTCCTTTGAGATCCACAATTTAGTTGCTCGTTGATAGATTCAAGACATGGGTGGTCTTAGCGCAGGTAATATATTTAGACCCAATGTGCTAATAATAATATTGTAGATAACTTATACGAGAGGACCAAAATCAACCTTGGTTGTGCGTAAATTGTAGCAAAAAATTCTAAGTACCTATAAGCATACAAAATTTTCTAATTACATAGAATATTTTGTATACTCATAGGTACACTGAAAAAAATTTGGCACTCCAGCTGACCCGATAAGTACATACGCTATGCCGAAAGTAGGGTCGAATGTTGTACCGCGGTTCGGCACATCTCCTGCCCCGTACTGGCACAGCTCCTGTGCCGTAAAAGCATCGCGCGCACAATACTGGCACATCTCGTCTCCCGTTAGGGACAAACGCTGTGCCAAAAGTGGGTGGTCTGACACACGCAGCGAAGGGGGCGCTGACGAACTGTGATGGAAACAGACGCCGTGCCAAATTTTTTTCAGTGTGGTACCTTTAGTTACACTTTTATTACTAGTTAAGTCACGTATGGGCTTGGCTGACTTTATCGCAGGAAATATTGGGACCGTATTGACAAAATTACTTGATTCATATTTGACTATAATAGTTATGGCTTGTACGTATTGCTTTTTTCAAATAAAATTTATATTTAACATGATATTTATACCAAATCATACATTTTCTATTAATTTAAAGCAATGTTTTCAAAAACATACTTAACCATTACGGTCACAAAGAATCATATCAAATATGATACCATTTGGTCCATCAAGTTCAAATATGTCCAGCGGTAAAGTCACCCAGCCTATATAAATGTGGATTTTTTATAATAAATTATGGTACTAATTTATTTATATTATGACCAGTTCTATTTATAAATTAATAATGTGAAAAAGTTAAAATTATATGATTAATCATATTAAAGAGGATTGACATGTGCACAGCTTGGGCTGTAATTTTTTAATGTTATATTTATGCTTTGCAAGTATTTTGTATATAACACTATACAAGTTATTGTTAAAAAATTTACAATGAAAGAAGAAACCCATGCATTATTGCTAAATGCTACATGATCATTAAAATGTAGCTTACAGCTTGTTTGCTAAATGCAGCAGTAAATTTCGAACAATTATATTATATTTATAACATAACCTTTCATAAACTGTAAGCTCTACTGTAAGCAATACTGTATGAGACAGGACAGTAGCAAAAATACATAAAAGTGTAAGGGCTTACCTAGACATAAACCTGGGGAACATAACCTCAACATTAACTTTCTTAACGTTGAAGCCACAATGACCACTTTCTTACACTCGAACTCTCGCGTTCGATGACTGCCGCACAGATGCACTTCCGAAGGCGCTACTCTTTCTTCCTCCCTCTCTAGTTACTACTTATACATGTGCGTGGTAGTCTTCGCTCTACTGAAAAGAACCACATCGGATCCCACGTGGAATCCCACACGAGATCCCACGTGTGAATTTGATATGGGATTCCATGTGGCATTCCACGTTTGAACTCGAAGCATGAATTCCCACATGAGATCCCACAAGAGATCCCACATGGGATCTCATGTGGTATATCATGCGTTTAACTTGAGTACGGGATCTCATGCAGATATGGCGTAAAAATTTGAGTCCGCCATTGTAAGTAGCAGAGTTATAAAAAACAAGGCAAGCCTAGTAATTAGGGCGCTTCGTAAAGAGTCATTTGAACAGTCGACTTACACGGCTTATATACTCTTGACCGTCCAACGTATTCGCAGATGGCACTACCGAACCGCCGCATAGCGGATAAATAGCCGAAGCTTACTTATGGAGAGCCGTCCATCACAAGTTCTGCTTTGTCACCGCTATGCGGCGCTTCGATAGTGCTTTCTGTGAATACTCTGAATACAAGGCTTGCCTTGTTTTTGATATCCCCGTTACTCAGAATCGGGGACTCAAAGTTTTACGCCATATCTGCATGAGATCCCGTGCTCAAGTTAAACGCATGATATTCCACATGAGATCCTACGTGGGATCTCTTGTGGGATCTCATGTGGGAATTCATGTTTCGAGTTCAAACGTGGGATGCCACATGCGATCGCATATCAAATTCACACGTGGGATCTCGTGTGGGATTCCACGTGGGATCCTATGTGGGACCCATTTGGTTTTTTTGAGTAGGGCGAACAATGAACAACGTGTTGCATAACCGGCGTTTTCGCGCTTCATGTATTACGAGTTACGGCTAACGACGACGAAAGTTCGAACGTGAGTGAGTGGTCACCGTGGCTTCTACGTTAAGAAAGACCTGCTACTATCCGTGCTCATTCTGTCATCGTTGAGATTATGTTCCCCAGGTTTTGTATCTGGGTAAGCCCTTACACTTTTATGTATTTTTGTTTCTGTCCTGTCTCATACAGTATTGCTAAATTTTATTTAATCATTAAAATATAGCTTACAGTTTGTAAAAAGTTATGTTATAAATATAATATAATTGTTCTAAATTTACTGCTGCATTTAGTAAACAAGCTGTAAGCTATAATGATCAAGTAGCATTTAGTAATAATGCATGAGTTTCTTCTTTCATTGTAAATTTAATAATAATTTGTATAGTGTTGTATATAAAATACTTGCAAAGCATAAATATAACATTAAGAAAATTACAGCCCAAGCTACGCACATGTCAATACTCTTTAATATGTGTTATCATATTTTTAACTCTTTCACGTTATTAATTTATAAATAGAACTTGTCATAATATAAATAATTTAATACCATAAATTATTATAAAAAATCCAGATTTATATAGGCTGGGTGACTTTACAGCTGGACATATTTGAACTCGATGGACCAAATGGTATCATATTTGATATGATTCTTTGTGACCATAATGGTTAAGTATGTTTTTGAAAACATTGCTTTAAAGTAAAAAAAAATGTATGATTTGTTAAAAATATCATTTATTTATTTATTTATTTATTTCCAGATAATATTTACAATATATACATAAGTAAGTAAATCATACCGAGGCAAATAGTATTGCCTGTGTGTAGGTCTGGTACAAAAGAAACAAAAAAGGAAAAACTTAAAAGCTAAATAAAATATTCTTACATACTAGATTATGGTTGACGCTTCATATTTAGTCAACATTGCATATAGATTTATTAAAACATCGCGTAGAAATTATTATACCATATAAGAGATATCATTAAAAATATTACTTATGTCGACTGCAATTTACTATCAACTGATAAGAATTTTTTCATCGGTCTTACAGTCTTACAAATTAAATTAAAATAATTAATATTTATGGCAGTCAGATTGCCCTTGTTTATAATCACCCCCTTTGCTAACAAAGTTTTTTCCAGGTTTTAATTAAGTTTTTTATTTCAGATTTTGTGGGGGTGATTATAAACAAGGGCAATCTGACTGCCATAAATATTAATTATTTTAATTTAATTTGTAAGACTGTAAGACCAATGGAAAAATTCTTATCATATAAGAGATAATAAAATTTTTGTTAATATTAAATTATTAATATTTTATTTAATTTGTTGTCGCCTCTTTTAATATGAACATTTTTCATTTTTTCTTTATAATTTGTCTACTGAATGACATAATTTTGAGATCTTTCGTGAGCCTATTAAAGATTCTTATAGCTTCATCGTAGCTATTTTTATCACTAATTCGTTTATCACTTTTTGGTACTTGAATTGTTTTGTTCCTGGTCTTGCTTGTACTGTTTATATAATTATCTCTTAGAGTTGCATAGTGAAAAGATATTGATTCTAACTGGAACATTTGTCTTATTTCAAGAGGTGGATTAATTTGGGAAAATTTATTTTTATTTACAATTTTCAGTATTTTGTTTTGTGTTGATTGAATTAGTTTCATGTTGTTGTCGCATGCTCCACCCCAAGCAATTACCTCATAATTAAGTATACTATGAAAGAAGGCATAATATATAATCATTAATGTTTTTGAATCCATCATATTTTTTAACTTAGCGAAAGTAAAAATTAATTATTTAGTTTTTTTAATAATGTATCTTATGTGCTTATCCCATTTCATATTGTAGTCAAAATGTAGCCCTAAATACTTATGGCTTTCTACTCTTTTTATTAATTGTTTTCCTATGCTGATGTTTAGTGTGTTAGGCACACTATCAGAGTAGTTTCAGAGAGTCATATAGACCGTTTTATCTATATTTAGTAACAATATATTTTGGGCAAGCCATATGGCCACATGATTAAGGTAAGCACACATTTTTTCCTGAGCTGATGACCACGTGTTGTCACTTGAGATGATAACCGTGTCATCAGCGTAGGACATGATTGTGTCATTTTGCATACCTCCTAGTAAATCATTGTCATATAGTATAAAAAGTAATGGTCCTAATATAGTTCCTTGAGGAACATCCGTAGTAATTTCTTTGGTTTCACTTTTACAGTCTTGAATCTTAACTTTTCGCCGCCTATCTGAGAGATAGTTAGTTATCAGTTTTGAGACACTACCTCTACTCCATAACGTTCAAGCTTATCTAATAGAATTCTATGGTTAACAGTTTCAAATGCTTTGGCTAAGCCTAAGTAAGCAACAATTATTGGTTTCCTTTTATCTAGATTTTTGTATATGATATTTGATATATAATTTAATGCATCAGTTGTTTCTCTATTCTTAACAAAACCGTACTGTTTTTCTGATATTATGTCATGTTTTTCAAAAAAGAGGTATAATCTATTGTAAATAATTTGTTCAATAATTTTCGCAATGCTTGATATTAGAGAGATGGTCTGTAATGACTGATACAGGATTTTTCACCTGACTTATAGATAGGGACTACCTCAGCATTCTTGAGCGCGTCAGGCCAGATAGATTTCTCGATGCATAAATTAAACATATATTCTAAGGGCAAACTTATACGTTCCAAAAGTATTTTTAATGATTTAGCATTAATACCATCTACTCCACCAGATTTATTTTTCATTGTATTAATTATTTTGAATATTTCATGTAAGTCTGTAGGACGAAAGAAAATTGATTTTGGGTTCCTATCTGAAAGTTTCATATTATTATTACTTATATTAGCAATTTTCGAACTCAAATTTGGTCCTATTTCGCAAAAATAGGTGTTCATAGCATTTGCTATTTCAGTTTTATTTTCAATTATATATATATATATATATATATATATATATATATATATATATATATATATATATATATATATATATATATATATATATATATATATATATATATATATATATATATATATATATATATATATATATATATATATATATATATATATATATATATACCACCAATATCTAACTAACATTTGTCTTGCTGTTGTAAATGATTCCGTGGATGCGTTTCTGTCTCTTGCAAAGATGATTCTTTCGTAGCTGTTTAGTCTTGTTGGGCAGGTGAGTCCCACTGCACAGGTAACTCTGTAGTGTGGGAACATCAATCTGTGTTGGTTGGCTGAGTCACATTTACATGTTGATGTAAAAACTATGTCGTCTACTACTATGAGATCTTTGTATTTCGGGTGCTGTTCTAGAGTATACATTGAGTTTGTAAATGTTTGTTTACCTCGAGTGCCTCTGTCGAAATACAGTAGTGCTTTATTACAGCCTAGATAGTTGAGATCTCCGTAAGACATGCGGTAGGTGTTATCTTGCAGTATAGGCTTTCCCGGTGCGCCACTTGCTTCCATTGACATGGTTTTGTATTGTTATCCTCAGCCATTTTATCTATCGTACTAAATACAGTTTCTATGGGATTATATTTTTCGTTGTTGTGTTCCTTTTTTATTTCAATATCTTTGGATTTTTCTTTGACAAAGTGTATATGTTTTATTTCATTATTTCCGTTAGTAATACGATAGTCACAACACTTATTGCTTAAAGTTGTATTTTTGTTGCTCTCTGAGAGCGTCCACCTGTTAGCAATCATATTTGCAATTTCGATGATAATTTGTTGATTAATATTGAGTTTTATATATATATATATATATATATATATATATATATATATATATATATATATATATATATATATATATATATATATATATATATATATATATATATATATATATATATATATATATATATATATATATATATATATATATATATATATATATATATATATATATATATATATATATATATATATATATATATATATATATATATATAAAACTCAATATTAATCAACAAATTATCATCGAAATTGCAAATATGATTGCTAACAGGTGGACGCTCTCAGAGAGCAACAAAATACAACTTTAAGCAATAAGTGTTGTGACTATCGTATTACTAACGGAAATAATGAAATAAAACATATACACTTTGTCAAAGAAAAATCCAAAGATATTGAAATAAAAAAGGAACACAACAACGAAAAATATAATCCCATAGAAACTGTATTTAGTACGATAGATAAAATGGCTGAGGATAACAATACAAAAACCATGTCAATGGAAGCAAGTGGCGCACCGGGAAAGCCTATACTGCAAGATAACACCTACCGCATGTCTTACGGAGATCTCAACTATCTAGGCTGTAATAAAGCACTACTGTATTTCGACAGAGGCACTCGAGGTAAACAAACATTTACAAACTCAATGTATACTCTAGAACAGCACCCGAAATACAAAGATCTCATAGTAGTAGACGACATAGTTTTTACATCAACATGTAAATGTGACTCAGCCAACCAACACAGATTGATGTTCCCACACTACAGAGTTACCTGTGCAGTGGGACTCACCTGCCCAACAAGACTAAACAGCTACGAAAGAATCATCTTTGCAAGAGACAGAAACGCATCCACGGAATCATTTACAACAGCAAGACAAATGTTAGTTAGATATTGGTGATAGAAGAAAAGTCATGAATAATGTGTGGTCGTCGACTTGACTCCGTAGCTGCTAGCTACGGGGATACAAGAACGACAAACAATCAGGGACAATATTTCAATTTAGTTTTAAGTTAGTTTAAGACACCAGACCAGCATACAGGAAATACTTCCTCTGCTGGGTTACGCATGTAATGTAAAAATGTATATTGATATTATTGTAATACCTATGTACTTACTCTGGTTTAATAAATAAATAAATAAATATATATATAAACTTGAATAACGTTAGTTCCCAGGACCCCATGTTACTGTATACCTATACGTGACTAAAGAAATAATGTCTCTTATGGGGGCCGATGTCCTCAAAACTGACGTTAAATATATATAGATTCAGGGACTGTCCCCAAAACTAACAAATGTCCCCGAAACCAACGTTAAACATCTGGAATGTCCTGGAAACTAACATAAAACATAAATATATATATATGTGTATATATATATATATATATATATATATATATATATATATATATATAGTCACGACCTACCGTACTGACGTCGGCTCGTGAGAGATACACGCATGCGAGTTCGCGGATTTTGACCTGTTTTTAGCCAGTTTTCAAAAAATTCTAAAAGGCTGAAATTTTAACAAAATGAGGTCGGTGAGGTCTCATTTTTTTTGTCTTTCTTCAAATTTTAAGACAAAAAATACACTGATATGAAATGATGATTTAGGTTTTATTGGCGATCTGGGATATGGCCATTGCATTTCATCATTTTTAGATCATCTTTAAACCTCTATATCTCGTAACTGGTTCCACATTTTTGAGCTCACTAGGTCTCATTTTTTTTGTCTCAACGAGACCTTTAATTTCTTTTTTTGAGGACCTAAATTGATTGAATAGACTTCAAGATACAGCCTTTTGAAGTTGACGTTTTTATCAAAAATCGCGAAAATGAACCGTGTTCATGGTCACAGTGTCAACCGAACTTTAATTAAAAATCATTAACAAAAGTATTTTTCATTAGAATATGATATTATCTAACTATACTCTTTTCCTATCATAGGAAAAAGTCAAAAAATAATTTTTTGTCGAGCATTATAATATCTAATTTTTCGATACCTAAAATAATCAAAAATGGCTCTCTACTAACATGAATTCTACCATCTTATAATTATTTTTGACACGTATACGTAACATAGATGCAAAGATGGCTCCTAGACCTTTAAAATCCGTAGTCGCTGATTTTTCTAGGACCACTAGAGCCAAAGTTATAGTCGTTTTTATAAAAAAATATTTTTCAAGTGGTAAAATTAGAGCTTGTGAAATATAGGAAAAGTTTTATTTACAAGATCAACCATAAGTTTGGCATAATTGTCCTAAAAAAAGTGCTGAGGCTGCATATTTTGAAGATCTTAGGCCGTGTCTACACTATGCAAGAAGCACGTGCGATCACCCCAAGCGATGCGAGCAAGCCATGCGCGCATGCGACGCGAGCAAGCGATAGTAATGGCTTTAGGTTGATTAAATTACCTATGCAGACTTTATAGATAATTAAAGTTGAAGATAAGAATTTAAGTAAAATTTTTTTTGTAATATTCATTTTATTTTAACTATTTTATAATCATTATCAAACGAAGTAAGTTTTCCTTTTAATGTTGAATCATCAATGGGTATAAAGCAGTGATATTTTCTTGTATTCTGTATGGTTCGGGTCAATTTAAAACGGCATTCTAGTACTTTACGCCTTTTCTCAATTGTTTCTTGACTCATTCAAATAGATCTAAAAACCAAATATTCTATATTTTTATAACACATAATGATTTATTATTCAAATACATAATCAAATAATATAGTCAAAAAATTTAAATTATATTATTTTTACCTTATTCCATCAATATTTTCACTAACGTAATCATATATGTCTTTTGGATTTAAAATTGGTTTTTCTGATGTTCTTTGTAAGGATGCCCTGCGTACTGTTCGTTTAACCACTGCTCCACATCCATCACACGGACTTTTCCCATGGCTAGTAGAAAAAAAGTTGTGCGACTTAACTTTTAAGCCAAAATCCTCCTCATGATGGCAGATATTAATGAAATTGTTCCTACAGTAAATAGATACTATCTTGAAGGTAAAAATTATAAAAAATAAAATAAATCTGTTTAATATTGTGTACATAATAATACAAATTATTTGAACTTGCATCGTAGAAGTTGTTGCTTTTTTTAAATTTGATATACAGAAAAAATAAAGAACTGTTTTAGTAATTTTATCTTTAAAGCTGTTTTCTACATAATGTAAAATTTTAACTCGGGTGTAACCTGCAGGTCCAGGATCTTTATGAATGTTGATGTTCTGGGTCTCAAAATAGTTTTTCAGACAAATGAAATATACTTTCAGAATATTACTTTGACATATTCTTAATAATTAAAATTAAATTTTTTCAGGTCATTTAATGAACAAAAATATAAAGGTGTCTATTTTGTTCATATAATACGTATTAAGGGGAGGCCGAAGTCCCGTCAGTTAGTTTTTCAAAGTTTTCTCTTCGAATAATTAACCGATTGGGCTGAAATTTTGGGAGAATACTTAAAATTTATATACAAAGCGCGCTCAGGTCTTGAAATTCAAAATAATTATGATCTTTCAATTTCGTAATTTATAGGTTATGTTACCCGCGCAAGTTTTTCAAGGTTTTCTCGGAAATTAATTGATTGTTTGAGTTCCGATTTTGAGAAATAACTAAACATTAACATCCAAAGCGCGCTCAAGTCTCCAAAATCTAAAAAGATAAGAATTTTTTAATTTATATAATAAAAACGTGTTTTACTGATTACATCGCAACCCTCCATTTAAAATACATTGACTCCGGCGTCCCCTTAATATACTACAATAAAAGTACTCTTACTTTTTTTTGTATTGGGTAGGTGCTCCATCTGACATATAATGTACATTCTCAATAAACGGAAAATCTCGTTTTAGAAGTGCAATGAGTTGCCCTTGAAAAGTGTTAACTGCACAAGCATCATGTTTTAAACAATCACTAATAACACATACAGATAAAGTTTGTAATTTGTCGTTATTGTCTTCTTTATAATACACTGCAAACGGGTGTACAGTTGCTTGTGTACTATTAAAATAAAATGCTTGGATCCAGTCTTGACAAACAAATAAGAAATTTTCAGCAAAATCTTGAAGTATAATACATGTATCTGGAGTAATAATTGTTTTGCAATGTTTTAAATAACATTTTTGCATTTCAGTCACATAATGATGCTTTGTTAACTCCCATAAGTCATTGGCTAAATTTATAATAAAATTTCGTGTAGGTTCTTTTACCATAATAAAACTGACTCTATTATTAGATTGCGATTCAGCATTATTTACCCAATTATGATATTCAATCTCTGAAACATCTTCGCATGAGCTTGATTCCAATATTTTCAGAATTTCTGCTTTACCAGGACAGTTTTCACAAAGATGTAGCATACAATCGCTCCAATCTGTTGAACAAACACAATCATTTAAAATTACTCGGTAGGCTAAATTTTTGTTGATGGCAGACAATTTTAATTTGACATTTTGGTCTATAGGACTTACACAAATTCTATGTGTACCAGGTGCTCCAGCACTAATACATTCTTTTGGCCTTAAAGAAGCAAATATACTGAAACCTGGTTTGCGCTGATCTTTAAAATGCTGTTCATATTCTTCTTCCACCCAATTGTTGTATAGATCCTTCAAATCATACATCAACAATCTTTTTTGTAACTTCTCTGTGATATTAGTAATAGGATTTTTAACACGGATGCAATCTTTAATGCCGTTACATATTCTACTATTGTTTTCATCTCTATAATACTGAGTTACAGATTCTCTAACTTCATTAGAATGAACGCTTAATAGTTCCTAAGACACCTGGAAAAATATATTTTGAAATTAATTGCAAATAGTGTATACTTAATCACAAAATAAAATCATAATAACAATATTATTTTTTTTAATTTAACGATTATCAAGACGATAAAATTTAGCTCAATGTTTATTCTATTTTAATTACTATGACTTGTTATATTGGAAGAAAAGAAATAGTTTAGAATTAATTTATTTCTTTTTTTTTTTTTTTTTTTTATATTAATTTTAATAGTTCTTTTAAAATCCAATAATTACTTTATTATTTTTTATCTAATAATGAATAACGAAGGGTGCCCCATGTTAAGATAGGCAAAATGCCACTATTAATGAAAGCGAAAAATGACAGTGATTTCATAGAAGTATACCAAAAAAAGAATTTTCTACGATTTTTCCGGGGACCTATCTCCCCTTCTTATACCAGTAAGGCCTAAAAATCGCATTTTTTGGAAATTATTTTTTTCTCCCGTTCCTCAATGTTAAAAAATTAAAAAAAAAATATGAGATTATAGCTTGTAAACAGAGAGAACATTGAGATTTCTCAAATATAGATTCTTTCTAATTAAATCGGATTTCATTTAAATGTTTAAATTGCAATTCATGTATTATTTTACTTAATCCGTAAACAATACTTAAGCAATACGTAAGCAATACGTAAGTAATACATAAATAATAATAATTAAGTAATAATACATGAGTAATATAAATAAATAATTATGAGGATTTTAAATTAAATATTTTATAGGGGTACCCTTTATCATTATAGTTGCTTGAACAAAAATTACATAGATTTTAATAAATTAAACTAAAATTTTCTATTAATAATTCTCAAGTGTAATATAATATATGTAACCTAATGTATAAAGGATTATCGATTCTATATGTTTACACTATGTCTATAATCAAGATATTAAGAATTTATTACAACCCGTTTTTTAACTTACCTACAGTAATTTTAAGTTCTTTTGCTTTATTAAACATATAACGTGAACATTGGAAATAATGTTTTACTTGTTCAAATTTCCAATGATTTGGAAGTAATGTCAATAACGATATTTTTTTTTACCAAAATTAGTTTCTTTATTATAACACTTAATTATGTTTCCAATCATTCCGTGAAATGACATACTATCCTCTTGTAGCTGTTTAAGATTGCATTGAGTTGGCAAATTAAGATTCAATGTTTTATTAACTGTTGTACAAAATTTCGTATTCATTGATTCTAAAACACTGTATGTTTTATTTTCCAAGCGATAATCACTAAGTTTCTCTCGTTTAAGAGGAGGTTCATCAAATCCATCGAGCATTTTATTTAAACTTTGAAATCCTTGGCTCAATAACATATCTTCTGAACTTTCTGATGTATACACTTGGCTACTTGAAGAAACTTGACTACTTGAAGAAAGCTGCTCATTATTATTTACGTTTAAACCATCATTCCCAGTGTTTTCATCTTTTTCTGCATTTTTTGTTATTATTGATGTAATTTTGAACTCACAGTTTTTACAGTACTTATTACCTGGATCTAAATTTATATTACAAATGTTACGAAATTTATCACATTTATCAGCACTAATCATTACTAAATTATTCTCAATGGATTTTGAATGATTATTAAAACAATTGCAACACTTCCTTTGTCTACTTGTATATCGAGTATCATATTTATGAAGATGATGGTCGCAAATAAATTTATTTTCTACATTAATATCAAAATTTTTAATCCTAAATGATAAATACAGCTTTAATTCATGACTAAGATTATTAATTAGATTAAGAGATTTATTTCTTGTGTAATGCTCTAAATGACATTTATCATCCTCATGCAATTCACCAATATAGCACATCATTTTCTTTCAATTCCTGAGAAGATAACACTTACAAAACACAATTGTACAATTTATAAAACTCAACCGAACCAATACTGATATACTTGGTAATAGTTCTGCTCAACTACCTTCAATTTTACACAATAATTCTACTTAGAAATATTCATTTCATTTTTTATTGTAACTTGTACTCATTGTTTAAGGACATTTCGTGCCGTGTATCGTGTAACGGATGACGGGTTCACGGGTGTCTCGCACAGAAAAATGGATGTCTGTCATCTATTAACTTACGTCAACACAGGTTAAATGAAACTATCTATGTATGTTTCATTTAACCTGAGCTTATACGTATAACGCACGTAAAACTATAGAAAACCTGCATTTAAGACCATGTCTATACTAGGTATGCGAGAAGCGCAACCGGTGCGCGCATGCGACAAGCCATACGTTTTGCACAAAATACTTGAAATACTTAAAATGATAAATAATATCGTTGTATACGATTGAACGTAAACGTGAGTTTACATTATTAGGGTTTGTCAGCGAGAAAAAATAAACGGGAAAATTAGACTTCAAGAGTCTATGCAACCAACTCTACTCGAAAGTGAAAGTTGATTGCAGAAAAAGGTATGAACGCTTATGTGTACGAGTAAACAGGCAATAAGGCATTGTATAGGTAAAACGGAAAGTGGCAAGGTAAAAGGAATGTGCATAAAGCACGTAGCGACTAGGCGCTGCAGGACTCTATTTAAGCCCGCTGGGTGATGTTTTTCATAGTGGGAGCGCATCGGACGCTTGCCATCTAGCGGGGACTTTGGATACTTCAATCCCGAACAATCGTAGTAGATCAGTTAGTAGATCTATATTTAGCGATAAATAATATCGTCAATAATATCGTAGTGAAATGATATTATTTATCATTTTAAGTATTTTAAATATTTTGTCCAACACGCATTGCTTGCTCGCATCGCTTGGGCTGATCGCACGTGCTTCTCGCATAGTGTAGACACGGCCTAATATCTTCAAAATATGCAGCCTCAGCACTTTTCTTAGGAAAATTATGCCAAACTTATGGTTGATCTTGTAAATAAAACTTTTCCTATATTTCAGAAGCTCTAATTTTACCACTTGAAAAATATTTTTTTATAAAAACGGCTATAACTTTGGCTCTAGTGGTCCTAGAAAAATCAGCGACTACGGATTTTAAAGGTCTAGGAATCATCTTTATATCTATGTTACATATACGTGTCAAAAATAATTATAAGATCGTAGAATTCATGTCAGTAGAGAGCCATTTTTGATTATTTTAGGTATCGAAAAATTAGATATTATAATGCTCGACAAAAAATTATTTTTTGACTTTTTCCTATGATAGGAAAAGAGTATAGTTAGATAACATCATATTCTAATGAAAAATACTTTTGTTAATGATTTTTAATTAAAATTTGGTTGACACTGTGACCATGAACACGGTTGATTTTCGTTATTTTTGATAAAAACGCCAACTTCAAAAGGCTGTATCTTGAAGTCTATTCAATCAATTTGGTCCTCAAAAAAAGAAATTAAAGGTCTCGTTGAGACAAAAAAATGAGACCTAGTGAGCTCAAAAATGTGGAACCAGTTACGAGATGTAGAGGTTTAAAGGTGATCTAAAAATGATGAAATGCAATGGCCATATCACAGATCGCCAATAAAACCTAAATCATCATTTCATAGGCATGTTCTTGTTTGTGCACATAAGAATTGTGCACATATTTATTGTGTACAGATAGCATTGGTACAGATCTATATACGTATATATAGATATATGCCAATGTTAAAGTGTGCACAATTAATATGTGCACAATCAGTATGTGCATAAACAAGAACACGTCATTTCATATCAGTGTATTTTTTTTCTTAAAATTTTAAGAAAGACAAAAAAAATGAGACATCACCGACCTCATTTTGTTAAAATTTCAGCCTTTTAGAATTTTTTGAAAACTGGCTAAAAACAGGTCAAAATCAGGGTTTAAAAAAATTCCAGCAGGAATTAGGAATGAGATAAGGGACTGAAATTTTGCACAAGCTATTTTTTTATATGTACTTTGATAAAAAAAATCGTCGACAATATCGACGACCCCGCCGCGCACACTTTTTAAAAAAAGTACAGGAACGACCCATATATATATATATATATATATATATATATATATATATCATATATTCATCAAATGTAGCTTTTAAGGATCTATGTCAGCACGGATTCGATACTTTGAGGATTTTTCGGACTTTTGAGGACATGCTCAAAATTCCTTCGGTATGAAACGGTACTTTTGAGGATTTGTAGTAATACCTTCAACGCAGAGAGGGAGTTATTTCTTTAGTCAAGCATATACGAACTCTGGAGAAAAAACTATAGATCCTCAAAAGTACCGGTTTCCGCAAAGTATATATATATACTAGGGGGGCTTCACCCCCTGCTCGTTCCACTGGCCAACCTCCATCTGGAATGTGTACCTGTTAAAAAAGAATATTATAGAAAAAGGTAACACAACTGGAAACTGAATTGTGTTTTTTGAATTTAGAAATATTTATTTTTCTCTGTTTACAAAAAATTCCTTTTTTTTTTGTACAAATTTGCTAGACATGCATTAAAAATAAAATTGTAGAGCTAAACACAGAAGTAATCGAGACTGAAAAGACATAAAAGAGATATAAATGTGATGTTATCTATTGATATAACAAAAGAATACATTATGTATGTTATTCATGTAGTTTATTTCCGGTCAGAATATAAAATCATATTATTTATGTAAAATTTGTATTAAGTATAATGAATAACAATTACAAAAATTTAGATCAAATAAATATGGAAAGTTAGTATTTAAGTTTTAATTATATATGAATTGATTATTTTAAAAAATACAATATTATGATACAAAAATAATTTTATAATTGTAGTTGCAGATTATATTTTATATGAAGAAAAATATTTAAGATACATTGAAAGTTTAGAACAAAATAATAAATTGAAAAAATTAAATTCAGGGTTTATACAAAAAAAAAATAAAGAAAAAGAAACATAATATTGAACAATTACGTAATGCTTTTAAGAATTTAGGTGAGTGACGTAGTTGTAAGGTTATTAATAATATGCAATAGTTTGTAAATTTTGTTTTATTTCATTTATAGAAATGTAACGTTTTTGTCTACACAGCATTTTTTGTAATGATTGAATATATATCTTATTGATTGTTTGCCAGACAAAAGATTAATATGGGTTTTTTTCTTGGTATGTTTACATAAGAAGAAGGACTATCTTTTCATTTTGTAATTTTTTCTTAATTTTGGTGAAACCTCAAAATTGATGTCGTCAACTCTGTATGTACTACTTGTAAATATGATTTCATTATATGGGAGCCTCCAGCAGAAACGGGCCACCGAGCGCGCGCGGTGCCTTTTTTCGCGTAAAAGGCGCTCTGTTTAACTCGCTCATAATCGTATGCTGCGTCTTTGAAAAAGAAACCAAGGACCTATATCGATAGATTTTTTTCTGCTCTTTCCAATTGTGCCATTGTTTTTATTGCGAAACGCGTTCTTCCGGACGAAAACTCGAGTTGAATATTGAAAGCCATTTTTCTCAAAGGATATCATGTTTTTTTTTTCAAAATAAACTACACCATTGGAAAGTACAACTCTTAAGCTTCAAAACTCTATCTTGGAGAAGTTGGAGAAATAAAGGGTTTAAAAGTAACAACATGAAAAACACAGCGCCGAGGGTCCACGCGAGCCCCTCGCGCCCGTGCGTACGGCACGTTTAAGTGCACGCTCTATTCAATTCGCTAATAATCGTGTACCAAGTCTCTGAAAAAAGAACTAGGGACATATATCGATAGATTTTTTCCTGCTGTTTCCAATGGTGCTATTGTTTTTATTCCGAAATGCTTCCTTCTAGTTGAAAATTCCATTTGAATGTTTAAACTCTATTTTTTCAATAAAATATCAGTCTTTTCTTCAAAATGAATTATATTCTTCAAAAGTACAAATCTTAAACTATAAAATATTATATTTTTAAGTTGAAACATGAAAAGTTCCAAAATAGTAAGATCAAAAAGACAGCGGCTGCCCGAACTTTTTACGCTATGCTCAGGGGCGGATTAATACACGCGTTGTGCTATTTCGCCCTTTCTTTTTTGTAAATATAAAATGTTTTGTAACTTACAATGCCAATGCGTGGACATAATTTTGTAGATCTAGTTGTAACAGTTAGTATAATATTACAATGAACTTTGTTCATTTATATAACAAAATTTGTAAAACATAACATATTAAACATAAAAATATCCATGAACGCACTGAAAGCAGTGAAACAGAAATTTAAAGTAACCTAGCGGGCACTTCGGGTACTAATCCCGGACAGAAGCATTTCGGAATAAAAATAATAGCACCATTGGAAAGAGCAGGAAAAAATCTATCGATATATGTCCTTAGTTCTTTTTTTCAGAGACTTGGTACACGATTATTAGCGAATTGAATAGAGCGTGCACTTAAACGTGCCGTACGCACGGGCGCGAGGGGCTCGCGCGGACCCTCGGCGCTGTCTTTTTCATGTTGTTACTTTTAAACCCTTTATTTCTCCAACTTCTCCAAGATAGGGTTTTGAAGCTTAAGAGTTGTACTTTCCAATGGTGTAGTTTATTTTGTAAAAAAACATGATATACTTTGAGAAAAATGGCTTTCAATATTCTACTCGAGTTTTCGTCTGGAAGAAAGCGTTTCGCAATAAAAACAATGGCACCATTGGAAACAGCAGGAAAAAATCTATCGATATAGGTGCTTGGTTTTTTTTTCAAAGACGCAGCATACGATTATGAACGAGTTAAACAGAGCGCCTTTTACGCGAAAAAAGGCACCGCGCGCGCTCGGTGGCCCGTTTCTGCTGGACGCTCCCATATATTATTTGAATATAGATAATATTAAAAAGTAATTGAATATTTATTCTTCTATTAGCGTTTAAATTATTTCTTTAATAAGTTATAATAACTGTAGATAATTAAGGCATTTTGTCATAATAATATTGAAAAAGTGAATGTAATGATGATTATATCTTTGTTATTTCTTTAACATGGCGTATTTTTATCAGTATAACTTGTTTATAATACGAAATAGTGATCTATGGTAATCTGTTACTTATATACAGTATTGTGTTATCAAATATATATATATAAGTGTTTGTCTGTGAGATCTGAGCAATCCTTTATATACCCTGGAGCAATAATTGTGTCAAAATCAATTATTCCAGACGACTATGATCTTTGCATATATCCTAAAAATATTTTAAATTGTGAAAGTGAAAAGATATACATGAATAAAGTATCTCACCATGTCGATCCGATGGTTTTTCCAATATTATTTCCATCTGGTGATTTAGGCTGGAGTAATGGATATAATAAAAAGCCAAAGTTAATATAAATAAAATTTATAATACAAACAGTTTGATTAATACTTCACAGTCTAATGAAAAAATTTATAATACAGACAATTCTATAAATATTTCAAAGTCTACCGAAAAATCAGTATATCTTACTACTTTACAATATTATTCTTATAGATTATCATATAGACCGGAAATTAAAAATTTTTCACCTTTGTTATATGCTGGAAGATTAACACAACAATATGTTTTACATGCTCTTATTATGGTAGAAAGTAATAGGATGAATTTTTTCAGAAATAATCAACGACAACTTCGTATTGAATGTTATCAAGGATTATACGATCACGTCTTTAATTCTGCTTCAAATATTACTCAAAATTTTGAAAAAAAAGAGAGATTAGGAAACTTTTTATTTTACCAGCAACATATATTGGTAGTCCTAGGTACATGCAACAACATTACCAGGATGCCATGGCAATAGTGAGAGCAACAACAAAGCCAGGTTTATTAATTACTATCACATGTAGTCCGAAATGGAAAGAACTAAAATTAGTTTTACAAAAATTTCCAAAAGGAACTTTACCTAATAACATTCCTAATATTACAGTTAGATTGTTTTATGCAAAATTTAAATGTATTTTAGATGATATAGTAAAAAATAAAATTTTTGGAAACGTGATCGCTTATGTTTATACTATTGAGTTTCAGAAATGAGGTTTACCACATGCTCATCTTATAGTTGCATTACATCCGAATAATAAAATAATGACTCCTAACACAATTGATAAATATATTTCTGCAGAAATTCCAAATAATAATAATAAAAAGATGCAAAAATTAGTAATTAAATATATGTTGCATGAAAAGAAAATGGTTATCCAGAATATCGACGACAAGATAATTCTGCAGATAATCATACATATAAAACAAAAACTGGTCCAATCGTTTATGTTGATAATAAAGTGGTAGTTCCATATAATAGTTTTTCATATTAACGTTGAATATTGTGCATCAATTCAAAGTATCAAATATATGTTTGATTATATACAAAAAGGAAGTGACAGAGCATTGTTTAAAATTCAGAAAATACATAAAGTAGATGAAGAGACTTCCGTAGTTTTGGATGAAATTTCACAATATATTGACGGTAGGAATTTGAACCCAATGGAAGCCGCTTGGCGCCTAGAAACGTTTCCTTTGTGTGGTAGAAGCCATACTGTCATTCATTTAGCCGTACATACCGAGAATCAACAAAAAATTGTTTTCGAAGAAAATAAAGAATTTTAAGCTTTGCGTAATAGAGAAACTACTTTAACAGCGTGGTTTAAATTAAACAAAATCGATCAGTTTGCGAAAAATATAAAATATGTTGAAATTCCTCGATATTATGGATTTACAAAATCTAAAGTATGGAAACGTAGAGAACGCAATAAACAATTTGATGCGATTGGGCGATTAAATATTGTTTCACCTAAAGATAATGAAAGATTTTTTCTTAAATTACTGTTGAACAGCATAAAAGGTGCTACTTGTTTTAAAGATATACGAACATTTAATAACGTCTCATATGAAACATATAAAGAAGCAGCACTTGCTATGGGTTTAATTGAAGATGATTCCCAAATTTATATTATTTTTGATGAAGCAAGTAATATCATGCTTCCTTTTCAATTACGTAAATTCTTTGCATGGTTTATCTTAGCTGAAAATATTCAAGGGAACTTAATTTGGAATAAATTCAAAAAATTTTTTACTGAAGATTTTAAAGTAAATAAAGAAAATAATGCTTTGTCACACATTCAAAATATCTTACAAACTGAAGATAAAAGTTGTAAAGATTATAGTTTACCTGAACCAACAATAAATAGTATCGAAGAAAGTCCTGAAAATTTAGCAAACAGTAAAAATCTTTTTGAAATTTTGTTTAATCAATTATCTACTAATCAAAGATTAATTTTTAATGAAATTATAACTCACAAAAATAAAATTTATTTTATGGATGGACCTGGAGGTTCAGGAAAAACTTTCATATACAAGACTTTAATATATCATTTTTTATCTTTGAATAAAAAAATTTTATCTATGGCTTGGATAGGAATCGCATCTATTTTATTACCTAGAGGAATGACAAGTCATCGTACTTTTAGGCTTCCTTTAGATTTAAACAGTATTGAAAGTGCTTTTCTAAAATTAGAATCAGATAAAAAAAATTACGGGAAGTAGATATTATAGTTTGGGATGAAGCATCAATGATCCTAAAAAAAGCTTTGGAAATTGTTGATCAAATACTCAAAGATATATGTTACAGTGATGTTCCATTTGGTGGTAAATTGATAGTATTAGGAGGCGATTTTAGACAAATTCTGCCAGTCCTAAAACATGGTTACCGAGACAGTATAGCACAGGACACAATCAAATTTTCTCATTTATGGCCTCTTTTTAATGTTCTAAAATTAACTGAAAATATTAGCTCAAAAAATAAACAATTTGCATCATCTTTATTAGAGTTAGGTGAAGGTAAAATTAAGCCATTTATAGTTCCAAATAAATGGAAGACCGAAAATGTATGTAATAAAATTTATGATGATATCAATCTTGGAAATTCCGTAGATCAT
Organism: Torymus aiolomorphi; assembly: GCA_036365515.1. Lineage (NCBI taxonomy): Eukaryota > Metazoa > Arthropoda > Insecta > Hymenoptera > Torymidae > Torymus > Torymus aiolomorphi. The sequence goes on along the minus strand of CM070873.1, from coordinate 9,578,383 downwards.
ATAATATTAGCTCCACATAATGACGATACTAAACTTATAAATAATAAAGTTTTGAACTTACTACATGGTAAAACACATACATATTATAGTTTAGATTACGCAACTCACAAAGGAGTTGATCAAACAGATGAAAATATACACTTAAATTACCCAATAGAAATGCTTAATAATATTAGAGAAGGTCTACCACCACACGAATTGAAATTAAAAATAAATGCAATTTTAATGTTAATCAGAAATATAAGTATATTAGAAGGAATGTGTAATGGTACACGCTTAAAAATTACGGGTTTATTTAATCATAATATTAAAGCCGAAATAATTACGGGTGAACGGATCGGTGAAGAAGTTTTTATACCACGAATAACATTAAATACTGGAAATTCTTCTTCATTTGCGTTCACACTTTTTAGAAAACAATTTCCACTTGTATTAGCTTTTGCTATAACAATAAATAAATCTCAAGAGTTTTAATTCTTTAGATATTTACAATAGACGACCTTTATTTTCACATGGCCAATTATATGTTGCTTTGTCCGGATGTAAAAATCATATCAAATATATTTATTGAAAATCTTTTAGAAAATTCCTGAATAATTGATAACATTGTTTGGAAAGAAATTTTTTACGTTTAATCTATACTTTTTAATATATTTTTTTAAGACTTATTATTATTTTTTTTTGTTTCTTTATATATTTATATGTAAATTTATATAGATTAAAATATCCCCAAATAAATTTATATCAATAATCATTTTATTTATAATATTATTCTTTTACGAAAGTATAAGACATGTTGTACTTTCTTATAAGCATAATATCATATAAATAATCTGATTTTTTTGTTACATATAATAAAAAAAAATTCAAAATAAATATATTTATATGAAATATTTTTTTTATTACATGTAATAAAGATGGGAATCAATTTTCATTACATTTATTAAAAATTATTACTACAAATTGATTAAAATTAATTAAAATTGATAAAATTTATTAATGAAAATTGATTCACATCTTCTATGGTGGAGGAAGGATGGGATAGGTTGGAGTCAAGGAGGATGGAGGGACAACTTCCATGGTTTTTAGGGCTATTGGCGATGAATTCCATGGTTGTGTTTAGACTTATAATATAAAAAATTATTAACAATAATTTTATATTATTTTGGCATGTCTCATTATCATATGTAATTATTATTATTTGTTATATAAAACACCTAAGCACAATAAAATAAAAAATTCAACGCGCCCATAACAGTACTTCAGTGGTGGTGTGGAAAACTGTTAAATGTAGTAAATAAAAAAAGCTGAAAAACTGACTATACGCAAGATATTTATGATGAATCATATGCGAAGGAATAGGTGGAGCGGTCGGTGGAGCGGTCGGTGGAGCGGTCGGTGGAGCGGACGTGGAGCGGGGTGGAACGGTGTGGAGCGAGGTGGAGCGGGGTGGCGTGGGGTGGATTGGAGGTGGAGGGACAGACACCCTTCAAAATAACGTAAAATTTGAAAGAATTTCACGGTAAAAAGAGGAGGCAAAGTGGAGGGCAAATAGAGCGGGGTGGAGCGGGGGGAGCGGGGTGCAGCGGGTGGAGAGGGTGGGTACTCATTTTGAGCCTTACAACTATATTATATATATATATACGGTGACCCATTTTAATCGCCGCGCCCGGATTTCTCGGAACCTAAGCCGGATAGAGAAAAATGGTTCAGACAAAAATTATAGGGGACAAAGGGGGCCACATAATGACGCTAACGTCTTTGACCTTGAACTTGACCTTTGAGGTTATTTCAAGGTCAAAGTGGTTTTTTCATATGGAAACACCTAGTTTTGACCCCGGATTTGGAAAGAGCGCGAAATTTTACGTTCAAAATCATATTGAGAAATTTGTTCCAAGGTCATTTCAAGGTCAAATCTAGGTCAAACTCAGAAAAGTCCGTTTAAAATCGTTTTTTCCCAAGAACCACAGGCTAAGCTGGTTCAAATTGATCGTAGGCTTAATAGAGGAACCCACACACCCAAAACTTACACATCCTAGTAAACGAAACTCAAACTCGCACATCCTAACCCCATACACTTCATGCCCTCATATGCTGAACTGTTACACCCCGGTCCCACAACCATACCCCACACCCCCCAGTCCCACACATCCCTACCCCACGCATGCTAATCCCATACACCCCAAACCCACACATCCTGAACCCTGAAAAATTTTTCTCAAGGGCAAAATGATTTTTTAACGGAATCTTTAAGATCGTTGAAACTTCTGTTATAAATGTATTAACCTTACTTTTTACGCTACCCAGAAACAACGACGTGGACGTAGTAAGGATTGTTTCCTTTGGGGTGCTTAATTAAAGTGATTCCCCTTGCCTCTCACTGTTCGGGGTGCTTGATTAAAGTGAGTCCCCTTGCCCCTCACTGTTCGGGGTGCTTGATTATAGTGAGTCTCCTTGACTATGTGCCTTGAAGCAAATGGTCATCATTTCGAACACTTGCTTCGAGGTTAAATAAAAATTTATTTACATTAGTGAGAGGCGAGGGGACTCACTATAATCAAGCACCCCGACCAGTGAGAGGCAAGGGGACTCACTTTAATTAAGCACCCCAAAGGATACAATCCTTACTACGTCCACATCGTTGTTTCTGGGTATCGCAAAAAGTAAGGTTAATACACTTATAACAGAAGCTTCAACGATCTTAAAGTTTCCGTTAAAAAATCATTTTGCCTTTGAGAAAAATTTTTCAGGGTTCAGGATGTGTGGGTTTCGGGTGTATGGGATTAGCATGCGTGGGGTAGGGATGTGTGGGACTGGGGGGTCTGGGGTATGGTTGTGGGACCGGGGTGTAACAGTTCAGCATGTGAGGGCATGAAGTGTATTGGGTTAGGATGTGCGAGTTTGAGTTTTGTTTACTAGGATGTGTAAGTTTTGGGTGTGTGGGTTTGGGGTGTGTGGGTTCCTCTATTAAGCCTAGGATCAATTTGAACCAGCGTAGCCTGTGGTTTATGGAAAAAAATGAATTTAAACGGACTTTTCTGAGTTTGACCTAGATTTGACCTTGAAATGACCTTGGAAAAAATTTCTCAATATGATTTTGAACGTAAAATTTCCCGCTCTTTCCGAATCCGGGGTCAAAACTAGGTGTTTCCATATGAAAAAACCACTTTCACCTTGAAATAACCTCAAAGGTCAAGATCAAGGTCAAAGGCGTTAGCGCCATTATGTGGCTCCCTCTGTCCCCTATAACTTTTGTCTGAACCAATTTTCTCTATCTGGCTTAGGTTCCGAGAAATCCGGGTGCGGCTATTAAAATGGATCACCGTATATATATATATATATATATATATATATATATATATATATATATATATATATATATATATATATATATATATATATATATTTTTTTTTTAAATGGTTTTTTTCTAAATTAGCTAGATATGCTCGAATATACATTCATTGAATAATCACAAAAATTTGGATCAAATAAATATGGAAAATTATTTAAGTTTTAATTATATATAAAAATTGATTATTTTAAAAAATATAATAATGTGATTTAAAATTAATCTTATAATTGTAGTTGCGTATTATATTTCATGTGAAGATAAATATTGATAATAATGAATAAGGGTAACCCCATATTAAATAATATCATGAAACATTTATTTTTTCTTTTAAATTGTCTGTAATGTTATTTAAAAAAATTATTCTTAACATTTATTAATTTTTAAAATATTAGGTATATTTATATTTAACAATATAATGCATAATATATATGTAGTTCATGACGTCAGATCTGACATTATATCCACGCCTGAGTGGAAGAAGATCCTATCTCGGCTACCGCTTCGAAAACGCCCTATCTCGGCGGCTGTTCGAAGAACACCCTGTCTCGGCTGCCTCTTTGAAAACGCCCTATCTCGGCTGCCGTTTCAGGAACGGCCCATTTCAGCGACTGGTACACCAACGCCCTATCTCGGCTGCCGTTTCATGAACGCCCCATTTCAGCTTCTGGTTCAAAAACGTTCTATCTCCAACGAGGTTTTTGTTCTTCAAAAATTGTAGTGGCAGCCCTGCCCAATATAAATATATGACTGTTATGCTTAAAATATGTTTAAAATTCAGAAAACAATCTGGATTGGCCACTACAATTTCTGAAGAACAAAAACCTCGTTGGAGATAGGGTGTTTTTGACCCGGACGCTGAAATGGGACGTTCTTGAAACGGCAGCCGAGATAGAGCGTTTTTGAACCGGACGCTGAAATGGGGCGTTCTTGAAGCGACAGCCGAGATAGGGCCTTCTCAAAGCGGCAGGCGAGACAGAGTGTTCTTCAAACAGTCGCTGAGATAGGGCGTTTTCGAAGCGGCAGCCGAAATAGCATCTTCTTCCACTCAGGCGTCGATTTGTTATTTATTGATTATAAACTAATTTTTCAGCAAAATCCAGTAATATTTCAATTCTTGTCCGCCATTTTGAATTTTCAAAATCTGAGTTCAGATTCGTAATCAGCGAATCCAGAAACGTCCTACATACAATTTTCGGCATAAACAGGTAATATTTCAATTTTTGGCCGCCATTTTGTATTTACAAAATCTGAGTTCAGATTCATAATCAGCGAATCCGATGTAACGTCCAGGAAATTTTCTATTTCCTTCCCTAGGCAAAAAAATATATATTACCATATACCTCTGGACTATATACACGCCTTACTCGTATACTTACTCACTTACATGCTCTCTCTCTCTCTATATGTTTTATTTTCAATATCAATACTCACATACTCATACACACGCCTGAATATATGATTATAAATGAATAATTTATCTGAACATAATTTTTTTTTCCAAAGGTCACATTATTTGAATTCGCACTAACCATCCATATATTTGTAACCGTTACTATTTAGTTTATATATATATATATTTTTTTATAAACAATCACCATAATTGATCAACGCATATTGTCAAAATCATATAAATCATAACAATTAATTTTCAGAAAATTGAAATGCATCAATTGTATCCTTTCATAGTGATTACTGCAGTTAAATCAAACAAAAATTAGAATAAATAAATTTTGCAATTTGAATTAAACTAATACAAAATCAATCAATATCATTGCGAGCGGAAATACTTTTTAAGCATTGCACATATGAACAATCACACCATGCGAATAAAATTCCATTGTCATTTGCATCACCGCCTTCTATCTTATCTGAAACCAAAACATTAACTTCCGGGCGATAAGCCTTTGCCTGCTCGCACTGGTCCAACCGAATGCAGATTCGGCTTGCCTTAGAACACCAGCAAGGTAACCCCAGCTGGCCAGCCCCCCCATTTTCGGCGGAGTAAGAAGTGGAGCCGACGTAGGAGAGCTGAGTTAAGCGAGGCATTTCTTTTTAGAGGCAGAAGGGTACGACCACGCGAGCAAGGCAGTCGATTCTATCTGTACTCCGCACTCTGTAACTTTCGGATAATAAACTTTTAAGTTTACTACATTTCGTACACGTTGTCACTGTGAGACCTGGCCTACCCATCCTTCAGAAACATCCACGGGCCTAAAACTAATACCGTAAGTTAACTTGTCTCAAATTCTGGAAATTTCTGCAATTTATTTTAGTCTGAAAATTTATAAAATCCAAATATCAGCAATTTTTATGCAAACAGATCTTTACTTTGATCGCGAGTAATTTTGAACTTTTTATCGCGGAAGATCCAGTCATAAAAAGTTATACGAAAAAACATACTCGTGGGACGAAACCGCTCCTCGTACGACTAATACCAGGAAGCAGCAGCCGCAGGAAAAAGAGGACCGGAGGACTTCTCACTGCCACTCTCGGGTACAGCGGGGACCAGGATTGGTGGGTGTCCAGGCCTCCATACTAAGGGTCAACTCCAGGCAACTGCGCCGAGGACGGAGCTCCACAACGGAGTTATCGCCGACCCGAGGACCCAGCACACCCTCCAAGGAACTGGAGAAACCAGCCAACCTGCGCTACACGCTCGCCACGTAAAAGTAAGCAGAAGATTTTCCCTTTTGCCGTCACAAGCTCAAGAATTAAAAACAATCCTCGAACGTAACACCGGAAACCCACAATATACAATTTTTAGCGAATTCCGGTAAAATTTCGATTTTTGGCTGAAATCTTGGGTCCATTATTTTGATTTTTCACAATCTGAGTTGAGATTCGTATTCAGCGAATCCAGAAATTCCGTATATACAATTTTCAGCAAAATCCAGTAATATTTGAATATTTGACCTACATTTTCGATCAGCTATTTTGAATTCTGAAAATCTGAGTTCAGATTCGTAATTAGCGAATCCAGAAACCCCTTATATATAATCATTCCAACGACTACACAGTTATTTACGATTGTATAAAAAGCATTTTATATTTCAGTCTTGTAAGTTTTGCTGTTCGTACATATTTTACTGGTGGTGTAGTAATAATTAATTATTATTATGTGAATAATCATAAGTAATAAATATCTAATAGTTATTAAATAATTTAATAACTCTTACAAACTGTTAAAAACTGCTGATAAATGTTACAAAGAGTTACAAACAATTAATAACGTCCAAAATCCTACATTTATATCATTTTTGAACAGTTTATAACTCTTACTAACAGTTTTTAACATTTTTGAATAAAAATATTTCCGCTTGGGTAGATAATCTAAACCGGCGTCCGAAATTAAAATTTGTAATCAGCATTTTATGCCTACTTTAACTACAAAACTATAAACATTTCGAAAAAATTGCTAAGAACAAAAAGTACTCAGAAATCATCAAGGAATACACTGCAATTTTTCCAAAATATTTAGGACATATTTATTAAATTGTTATCTTTGATTTTTTATAAATATTGAAAAAGTCACCAAAAATTATGAAAAAATTCCAGTATATTACAAGATAACTTCTAATAGTTTCTATTTAATAAATACTTATTTATAAATTAAATATAGCGTGTTTTTTATATAATTATCAACATTTCGAAAAAATTTCTACAACAAAAAGTGCTTAGAAATTATCAAAGAATACACTGGAATTTTTTCAGAATATTTTGTGAATTTTTTAAAATTTGTAAGAAATCTAAGTTAACAATTTTGCTTTCTCAAAGAGAAAGCTTTGTAACGGTGAAAATTTTCGAATCAAAGGTTTTGATGAATTTCGATGTTTTTGAGGTTCCTGAGTCAGAATAATAGGTTTTTAAAAATGTATGTATGTATGTATTTATGTATGTATTGTAACGAGGTGTGATATAGCGCTAGCCGGCGCAAGAGTAGGGCCCTGTGTTACCGGCACCTGCGGTTAGCACACCAGATAGAGGGCCAGGGAGCAGTGCGTTGGTAGTCTCGCGGTAGAGACACTCGCCTCCGGTCCGGACGGCTCGGGTTCGATTCCCGATGCCGGCGCGTATTTTTTACTCTTCTCCTCCGTATCCACCCCGTTACATGGCGCCCAACGAAATAATCCACGTTTCCTTTGAAACTCCACGATCCGAAAGAAGTCCGATCGAAATTCTTCCTTCCAGCCTCCACGTAGAACAGAGTCTACGAGACTCCCGCAGAAGCATTCAGTTGAGATTACTCCTGAATGGCCGTTGAGCATGGAGAAGCCTTCTTAGGGTATACGCTCGCTCGAGGACGTTAACGCTCGCAATTTGGGTGGGGGATATAACGAGTTGTCATATATCGCTAGCCGGCGCAAGAGTAGGGCCCTGTGTTACCGGCACCTTCGGTTAGCACACCAGATAGAGGGCGAGGGAGCAGTGCGTTGGTAGTCTCGCGGTACAGAGAGTCGCCTCCGGTCCGGACGGCTGGAAAATGGAAATAACACGTGCTATGCGTGCGTGTTGTTCACTTGCTTTTGTTTTTTATTGAGGGTAATTTACAGCGCGATCAAGTTTTAACCTTATTATACACATTGAAGAATGTATTTGGTTGAAATTTCAAAAGATTATCTTTATTTTTTACTCAAAATATCGAAATTTTTTATATAGAACATTGATTGGGAAAAAGTTTGCATTTTACTTGCAGAATGTGCCAGTATTTTTGTTGTAACCTTTTTGGAAAGTCTCTTGACTGATTGACTTGATTGGTGACTTTATAATAAACATTCATATGTGTAATAAACGAATATATGTAATACAGAGTTTGGTAATTTGTTCGAATTTATTTTTAAGTTTTCAAAATATTATGGATTTAAAATATTACCCAAAGTTGAAGGTGCACGCGATAACAATATTAAGAAAATCAACCAATAGTCCTAAAATTTGGGAGAGATATATTTTTTTATATCTTCAAACTGAATTCGTTGCCCAATAAAATCGAACTATTACGACGAAAGATATTTGAGGTTTAAAATAAAACTATTTGAGCATATGATAATATTTTGAAAAAATTGATTTATAAAAATATCGGGTTGTCGCACGAGAAAAAGAGTAACAAGAATGAATTTTCGAAAAATATATATTAATTTATTACGAATATTCATAAAAAAAATTGGGTATGATACAATTAATTATTGTTATAAAAAATTAAAAAAAAAATGAATAAATACATTATTTTGAGGAAGCTAAGTGCCAATGTATTGGCAGCGGTTTTTTACTTTTATATTCTTATTATGTTATAAATTTTCACTAACATCAGTAATTATTCTATTTGGTTTTTCGCTTTCATTCACTCAATATAATCAGAACCAGACATCCGAAACTCTAATCATTCATTGATTTATTTACATTGTAAACAAAAATATACGAAATTGACTACTTAATAATTTTATAGGAACGTCATACATTAATATTAATATTGAAATCCAAAATTATTGTGCCTTATTTTACTTACAGTTTATTAATAAAATTATGTAATAATTCTTTACTTTTGAAATTATGGTTTTCATGCAAAATTGATATTTTTATAGGTAAAATTACTTTACATTTCGATAAAAGAAATTTCTAGCAAAATGTTTACCATTGCTGAGTTTGAGGACGGAGTACTAGCAGTCCCGAGCAAATGGATTGATAAAAATAAAAAGGAATGCAGCTATCCTCCAAACGATGATGATGCCTTAGATTTTATTAAAAATTGTGCAAATCCAAAGAAAAATTGGATTAAATTGCCCGTACGGAAAATTTTTGGTAAAGAAAGTACGTAGTTGTTTGATTAAATTATTGATTATCAATTTAAAAAGTATATTTTTAGTTAATTGTTCGTAAAATTTGTGCGTAATTGTTGGTTAAGGTGATGCGATACCCACGCTATTACTCAAAATTGGATTCCCGTTTTTCTCATTCAATTTTTAATTTTAAGGAAAAAACTCTTTGATACGTTATAGTTTTTTATTAAACTTAAAACGTGTCAAAGAGTTTTCTCAAAAGTTTAAAATTGAAGGAGAAAAACGGGAACCCAGAATTGAGTAATAGTGTGGGTATCACATCACCTTAAATCTAGTTTTTTTGTACATGTAACCAGTAAGATAAATATGTCAATTGGTATTCTACATATTTAAAAATTTTTATAACGATAATTTCAGTATATAAGTGTATGTGTATACATAAAATTAATAACGAAAGGAAAAATGTAAATCAAACTAACGAAAAGAGCTTTCAACTGCACTTTATAAAATGAAAATAGGGTCAATGCACCAGTCCGTGTCCAGATACTAGTGAATGACCATATAAAAAAAAAATGTTGGATAAAGTATATTTTCGTTACTCATGAATACCAAACTGCTCCCCTGACTCAAAAGTCCAAAAATGTAGATTTTCAACTATTTAATATTTTGAAAATATTTTATTGAAACAATTGAAAATATCACGTGACCTGGTCATTCATTGGCCCTAAATGGTCATTCATTGGTACAGTTCCAACTTCCTTGCAGTTATACTAATTAAGATTTTAACGACCCAAATTTCAAAATATGCTGACAATTAAGGTGATGCCCCCCCCCCCCTCCTTCTCCCATGTTTCAGACAATTGCAGGAACACGATTTTCAAGTTTGAATTTTAAATCTTCAGAAAAATACTCTGACATGTTGTGATTTAGTAAAGCACTACAAGGTATCTAAGAGATTTTTGCTTAAAATTGATAATTAAATGAGAAAAACAAGTCTCTGCAATCGTCGGTAACGAGTGAGTCACGCATTACCTTAACCAAAATCCATTTAACTAAATGTAGATGATACTCTGTGTTTTTTTCTTCGAAATAGTATAACTTTAAAAGAAAATGTTTACGTAATTTTATATACATTTTTAAAACATACACGGAGAAAAATTATGTAGGAAAAATTCCTATTTTGTATAGTAACGGTAGGACAGAATCAAATTTCCATGAAAATTAGTACAATATATGTTAAAAATTGCTATTATTTTGTAACTTTTACTATATAAATAGCAATTTTGACTATATATTGGAGTAATTTTCATGGAAATTCGACTCTGTCCCACCGTTACTATACAAAATAGCAAATGATTTTTCCTACATAATTTCTTCTATTTTACGTGGGCGCGCGCGCGTCCACTTACAGGTTTCTATGTTTAATAGGACTATTTTGATTTACAGAAAATTATGCTGATGCTAAAGAAAAAGTTGAAACAGCGTTAGTGGATTCTGATTTCGATCAAGAAAATTTAAAAAAAAATAGGTCAAGCCGAAAAAGAAAAATGTTAGATGATTATTATGACGGTGATGAAGTTAGAAGAAAAAAATCAAAAGCCAATTCAAATTATGGCGGACTGGACGATACCGACTCCGATAACGATGGGAAAGAAGACGATGAGAATAACAGTAATGATAAGCGGATATTGCCAAAGGCTACTCCTACAAATGTTGTAACATTAGCTTCTCGTCGAAATCAGGCACTTAGAGAAATGAACACAAATGACATGCAATTATTGGAAAAATTGGAATACGTAATAGGTAAGTACAATGTTCATTTGGAGAATGATTTTTATTGATTGATAAGGATTGCGCGCGAAGATCCACCACTGCCGCTACGTTTAAAGTTTTGAAATTGATATTTTATATATACTAGCAAGTTCAGACGCGCTGCGCGCGCTCTTTCTTTACCTTGATTATACAATTAATATTGAAATATTATGAATTTAAAATTTATTTTACTTTTTAACATCCCGCGCAAATTTATCCAATATTTTTTATTGAAACTTGGACTGTATTTACTTTAGTATACACAATACAAAAATTTGGAGGTTAGAAATTTAACTGTTATCAGAACAGTATTCATAGTCCTTCATTGTTATCTACAGATAACACTTTAATACTTTTTTGTTATACAAAATCAAATTTTAAGTCATTAATAATATTTACGACTTATATTTTTAGTTTAAATATTTTATAATTCCAAACTCTGTGGGATTTATTTGTACCAATCAGCTCGTTTTTCTTATTTTAAAATAAATATTTCGTTGCTATTTTGATTTAGTTATATTTTTTTATATATGATCTACATAGACCAATCAAAATAAAGCCTTTAGGTGCTTCAACATGGCCGCTCATCACTTTTTTAAGAAGGAATATTAAAGGGGGCAAAACATTTTTTAAACCTGAAGAAAACAAATATTTTTTAAATAACACGATAGTTTCCAACTTTTTTACAATTTAGAATTTTTATTGGTATACTCTATAATAGTTGTATGGCTTCTATAGTAATGAAGGAAATTTTTTTTGTTCATTAGCATAATTAAAACACCATATTTTATAATTTTCTAATTAAATTCCCTAGTTTTTTATCAATTAAACAGGTGCAAAGTTTTTTTTTCTACAACTTAAAATCAATTCATAGGAGCTACAGAACTAGGAAATATGCCTGTAAAATGGGATCTACTTTCTCCACTGATTTAATGTTTTCAATCTTACTGACAATGACGTATACCAATAAAAACTCTTCGCTCGATAACTAGAGATGTTAACCCTGCATGAAGTCAACAGATTTTTATTTGTTCGGTAAAAACATCTTGTGTTCAGTAAAAAAGTTGTTAGTTTTAAAAATTATTTTGTTACTTTAAAAGTATTTGTTCTTTTTCAGGTTTAAGAGTTATTCTATCTTCTTACATATTTATAACTAAATAATTAAATTAAAATGAATTAAATACAATTAACTTCTCACTTATAAAAATCATTTTTCACAGCCATAGACGAACAAAATTTACAAAAGAATAAACGAATACTGTTTGAAATCAAGGAGTTAAAAACTATGATGGAGGAATTAGGAAAAAAAGTTAATGATGCAACTGATCAACGACAGGGTGCAACTAAGACTGCTTCTAATGCTAAATTAACGTTAAAACAGATTAACACAATTAAAGAGTTAGAAGAATTTAACAAAGATTTAAAAGATGAAAGCTAATATACGAAAACGGTAATTTGAAATTCCTTTTTCCTGTCATTCCGCTGCATTCTTTATCTTCAAAAATTGATTATTTTCGTCTTTATAAAACATATTTGTAGGTGGAAGCTTTATCGAAAAGGGGGGGCAAAAATTTCAACGACCTGACCAGTAATATTATGTACAAAATAATGACCGATGATCTCGCAACTAAATTCAGTTTGATGGGGCGCCAAAAAAAGCAAGCGTTTAAACTATTGGAACACCTGTATTCAGCTATTATTGGTAACTATCGTTTGATAACAAAATTTGTTATTTACAACTTTTAGAACATAATAAATTATTAAATAAATGATATTATATCGTTTTAAAATTTTAAATTGTTACACATTATTACAGATTATTCTTATTTGTTTTGTAGGTGCAGTACGTTCGATGTTTGAATCTGCAACCGAATATGAAATAGAAAACAAAATTGGAAGTTGGCTGGCCCAAGCATCGGTTAGAGAAGGCAGAAAAGAGTAAGTGTACTTGGTAGTAATTGTAAATACTATTCTAAGAAACTTTTTTAATTGATTTTGTTAATGTTTCTGTACAATATCGTTATTCTAAAATTAGAGAAAAATCCCTACTTATCAACTAAGAAGAATACGATACGCGTGCGCGCAGGCGCTCCCTTCTTTTCTTCACCTCCTTTGCGCACTTGTATCGTAATATACTATTTCAAGACGCGAACTTAGAAATATTTAAACGTTTTTAATAGTATTTTCTATAAGATCTTGTTATTGTCTATATCCTGCATCGCTTTGAATTAGCTTTAATTTACTAATTTTCAGTTTTTAGTAATATTTAATCAATTATTATATAAACGTTTTACAGACTTAAGAAAACTGATCCCTCTGCTCAAAAGAAAAGCACTTCTTCAGATAACACGACAAATAAAGACAAAGAGACAGAAAAAGTGACAGAAAAAGATGGAGAAAACGACAAAGAACAAGATTCGCCAGATGATGAATAAATTATTCTTCAGAAGCCTTAAGTTATTTTTTTGTTTAAAGAAAGTGCAAAATCTAATGCAAAAATTGCGTTTTTTTTTTAAGTTTTTTAAATTATTCTTTTTCTTTTTCATTTTATGATCGTTCGATCTACAACGTACAATGAACAATCAGAATGTTTATAAGTACCAATAAGTACGTTTATCGTTTAAAAATTTAGTTTGAATTAACCAAAGTTATTCCATTAAAGTAACTTACGATATGTAATTAACATTGGCTAAAAACGAGTATTAGCAGAATGCTCTTATAACTAACAAGTACGTTTATTATTTAAAAATTTATTTATTTCAAAATAACTAAGATATGTGATTAACATATGGGGAATTCCATATATTAAACAACAAGTACTAACAGAATGTTCCTGCTACTATAGTACTTTAATTATGTAAAAATTTATTAATTTGAGATTATCAAAGATATTAAATGAAAATAAATTAAGATATGTGATTATAACATTAGCTACAAACGAGAACTAAATTTACTATTTGTTGGTATTTCAATATTTGATGAAAAAAAAAGTAAATACGGCTGGCGCTATTTTATCAAACTGCAAAATTTGCAAATAATTATTTTTTAGAATAAAAATTGTTTACAAATACAAAAATAAACACCTGATAAACACCTGAGAAAATATCCCTAGCCGTAATAACTAATTTCAAGTATTTTAGATAGGATATTGTTTATATAATAAGACACAACATCTAATAAAAAATATTTTGTTTTTAATATTTTACTTATTTGTACTAAGCTAATGTAAAGCTGTTATTTTGATAAAAGTTTATTAAAAACTGTAAGCTCAGAATTATTTAATTATAATTATAATTTAATAAATAATAATTAATTGATATAAAATGGTATTTTTGTAAATAATTTCTAGTTTGTTAATGTTAATTTATTAACATTTTGTAATAATACAGATATAAATATTAGTGTAAAATTGTCAAAGTTGACAAAATATTTGTAAAATATTGTATCAATCATGCTACAGAATTGTAAAATATTGTTTTAATATTGCACTAATACGACTGGGGAGTGTCAACAATATTGCTATAATATTTCGCAATATTATAACAATGGAGAATATAAATATTGCTTCAATTTGATAAGCATTTCTGCTGTAAACACAATATTCTAGCGATATTTATGCACTATTGTATAAGTAGAATGTTGCAGTACTTTTACAATATTGCGGGAACATTGCTAGAATATTGCGTTTACAGCAGAAATGATTATCAAAATTGAAGCAATATTTATATTCTCCATTGTTATAATATTTCGAAATACTATAGCAATATTGTTGACACTCCTCAGTCATATTACTGCAATATTAAAACAATATTTGACAATACTGTAGCAGCATTGATATAATATTTTACAAATATTTAGTCAATTGAGCTAAAATATTTCTAAAATATTGTAGCACCCCTCAGTCATATTACTGCAATATTAAATGAATATTGAACAATACTGCAGCAGCGTTGATACAATATTTTACAAATATTGAGTCAACTGAGTTACAATATTTCTAAAATATTGTAGCACTGCTCAGTCATATTACTGCAATATTAAATGAATATGTAACAATACTGCAGCAGCGTTGATACAATAGTTTACAAATATTGAGTCAATTGAGTTACAATATTTCTAAAATATTGTAGCACTGCTCAGTCATATTACTGCAATATTAAATGAATATTTAACAATACTGCAGCAGCGTTGATACAATATATTATAAATATTTAGTCAATTGAGCTACAATATTTCTAAAATATTGCAGCACCCCTCAGTCATATTACTGCAATATTAAATGAATATTGAACAATACTGCAGCAGCGTTGATACAATATTTTACAAATATTGAGTCAACTAAGTTACAATATTTCTAAAATATTGTAGCATCCCTCAGTCATATTACTGCAAAAATAAATGAATATTTAACAATACTGTAGCAGCATTGATATAATATTTTACAAATATTTAGTCAATTGAGCTACAATATTTCTAAAATATTGTAGCACTGCTCAGTCATATTACTGCAATATTAAATGAATATTGAACAATACTGCAGCAGCGTTGACACAATATTTTACAAATATTTAGCCAATTGAGCTACAATGTTTCTAAAATATTGTAGCACCTCTCAGTCCTATTACTATAATATTAAATGAATATTTGACAATACTGCAGCAGCGTTGACACAATATTTTACAAATATTTAGCCAATTGAGCTACAATGTTTCTAAAATATTGTAGCACCTCTCAGTCCTATTACTATAATATTAAATGAATATTTGACAATTCTGCAGAAACATTGATTTAATGTTTTAAAAATATTTTCACAATTTTGCTACAATATTTCTAAAATATTGTAGCATCCCTCAGTCATATTACTGCAATATTAAATGAATATTTGACTATACTGTAGCAAGATTGATTCATTGTTTCATAAATATTTTACCATTGTTATTGCAAGACACCTGAAATATTATTGTTCCGTTCAGCAATATTATATCAATATTTGGAAATGTTTTGGCAATAATTGTAAAGGTTGCTACAATTTTGATTCGTAATTCTTGATGCACATGTAATATTGCTGCAAAGTTCTGCAATATTATTAAGTTTTTTATTATACGCCAAATTTTTCCACAATATTTCAGAAATATTGACAAAGTCGGCAATAAAATAGAAAAATATTGAATTGATATTGCGGGAATATTTTGGTAATATTGTGGCAAGATACACTAATTGTGCGGTATTACAAAAAAATACTGGACAATATTGCAAAAATATATTTCTGCAATATTAACGTAATATAGCCTAGTATTTTTTAGTAATATTTAGTCCATGTTGCAGCAATATTACGACAATATTTTGTGCAATATTGCTGTAATGGAAAAAAAAGCAGACATCAAATATTCTCACAATACTTATGATGCATTGCGGCAATATTTGCTGCAATATTGTGGCAATGTTGAAATGCTCTAGCAATATTGCGGAAATATTGCGGTGCTGTGTGGGTCCCCTACTCTCCCCTAGGGTCGAAGTAGGTGAAGGGATTAAGTCATTATAGTTTTCATTTCCTTCATCAATATCATTAAACACAATGCATTTTATATCTTCTTCTATAACATCAACGTGTTTAGCTTCAATAACTCTATTTCCTATCAATACCCTGTACCCTGTTACATCATAACCTATCAAAGTTCCTAAATCCGCTTTTCTATCCCATTTCGAATTTCTTTTGCTTTTCGGTACTCTCACATATACTTTACTTCCATATGATTTGAAATACTTTGTGTCTGGCTTTTCATTAAA
Source organism: Torymus aiolomorphi (assembly GCA_036365515.1). NCBI lineage: Eukaryota > Metazoa > Arthropoda > Insecta > Hymenoptera > Torymidae > Torymus > Torymus aiolomorphi. The sequence goes on along the minus strand of CM070873.1, from coordinate 9,561,660 downwards.
AAATATCTCATAAGAAGATTTATTTCTTACTAACGTGTTTGCAATAGTCCTATTTTTTAAATATGCTGCGGCGCAGACTACTTCTGGCCAGTACCTTTTCTCTAACTTAGACTCAGCTAATAAACACCTAGCACTATCCATAATTGTCCTATTATATCTTTCAGCTGTACCGTTAAGCTCATGCACATATGGTGGACATGTTTCTAATTCAATTCCCTTTTGTCTACACAATTTATACATATCTTTATTTAAATATTCAGTTCCATTATCACATCTTAGTTTCTTAATTTTCTTTCCAGTCTTATTCTCAACTAAATTTATATACTCATTAAATTTGTCATATACTTCACTTTTTGTTTTAATCGTATAAACTTTAGCTACTTTATTGAATTCATCAATAAAAGTTAAGAAATATTTTTCCCCTTTATAACCTTCAGAGTGTGGCCCATTTAGATCTGTATGTACTATCTCTAAGATGTCTTTTGCTACTTTTCTTTTATTTTCAAAAGGTATGTTGTGCATTTTGTTTTCAATACACGTAGCACATTTATAATATTCTGATTCTATTTCACTAGGCAAACCCTGTAAAACATGATTTTTACACATCGTATTCAAATAATTAAAGTTAACATGTCCCAATGGTCTATGCCACTTTTCTTTTAGAGTCATTCTATTACGAGACTGCACTGTAGTGTATTTCTGGTGCGATAGTGGCACCATCTGGCGGTGAGGCTAGGTACTTATCAAATGACCCTCGTATTTTTAACTGTCAAATTAGATTCTTTACTTCTTTCAATAAAACTCGTCATTTTATAAATTCGATTAATTTTCCAAGCTACTGCAATCAATCTATTATTTTTATCATAAATCTTTGAGCTATTTCCGATAGATATTACTTTATGATTATCAGTCACTTTAGCAAAACTTATTAAATTTCTGTCCATATCTTTCACGTAAAATACATTTTGTAATTCAATATCTATCTCTTTATCAAACGTTCTGAATTTGCTTTTTACATGACCTACTTTTGTCGCTTTCAAAATTCTACCGTCACCTACTTTTACATTAATCGGTTCGTTTAATACAATACAATCGCTAAAATAATTTTCATTATTTATTACGTGGTCTGTGCAACCACTATCTAAAATCCAATTTATTCTATTTTCATTAATATTAGTATTCTCAATATTCGCAGACTTAACCTCTACTGATACGCCAAACGCTGCATTATTCTCCGCGCTCTGATGTCCTTGGCTGTTGTCTTTGCTGGCTCTCGCGCCTCGGCCGCGTTGTCTGTAGCCTCTCCTTCCACGCCGGTTGAAACTCGATCCGCGCTGTTGCGTGTTATAGCCTCTGCCGTTGCCCCCTCCTCTCTGTGGCGCACGGCTTCCTCTACCGCCTTCTCGCTGCGGCATCCCTTGATTCCACGAATTGTTTTTCTTCGCGCTATCGTACTGTATGTGCCCTACACTGCCACATACATAACATGTCCTTTTATCCTCTCTTTTTTTCTCAAACGTAAACGCGTTTGATCTCGAATTTTCACTTTAACCATGTCTCTTTTTAAATTCAAATTCCAATTTTGATTTTACAAATTCCACTGTTTTATCCTTTTCAGCTAATGCGTCCACAATATCAACCATGTGTGACATACTTTCTGGTAGCGTTAATAAAAAGTAGTTCAATTTAACTTCTTTCGTCACATTTTCTCCAGCATTTTTTAATTCGTTCACTAATTTTTCAAACTTATTATAAAAGTCTGTTGGGTTCTCACTTTCTTCCATTTCCAAATCGAGCAATTTTCTTTTACACAATAATTTCACAGCACTACTTTTAACTAAGTAATTTTCATCCAACTTAGCAACCATTTTATTTGCAGTTTCTTCTGTAATAATTAATTCTAGTTGTGTATTCGTCGTACTGTTCACTATATAATTTTTGCTTTTATCTCTTTCTTCTTCCACTCGATTTCTGTTATTTCTGCCGGTCTTCCATTATGCTCGATAACTTCACGGCACTATTTAAATTCTAAGAACAATTTCAACTTGTACTTCCATTTGTCGCAATGTGTCCCATCAAATACTTGTAACGTAAATCCTTTGTTTTCCGATGCCATCTCGCTTTCAACAGGAACTTCCTTTTTCTCTTCTTTAATTTCTGTATTAAAAAACTCTTCGTCACTTTCACTTTCTATTTCGGCCAACTTTTCTTCGTTTTCGCCCATGCGTTTTCCTTTGTTCTCGAACTTTTTTTTTTCTTTGCGGTAAGCTGCCTCAATACTCCCCGAGGCTTGTATTGGGTCAGAGTCTTTTTACTTCACTTACCAACCAGGCACTCTGCTACCATGTAAATTATGGTGGATATGGTAAGGAAGGTATGGGACACAGGGTCTCAAATGATTGACGCCGGCTAACGTGAACAGTAACTTTATTAGACTTACTCCTGACTTCTCTCTCTCTCTCTCTCTCTCTCTCTCTCTCTGTTACAACCGCTCTCTGCGGAGGATGACGAACGTGTATTCTCCCGCTCGGCCGCTCGATCTGTTACACTCTCACCGCTTTACTCGCATGATGGCGCTGCGCATACATCTTCCATCTCACTGATATAAATGTACTCATATTCTAACAGGCTTATATACTCTCGATCATTCAGTGTCTCTACAGAAAGCGTTATCAGTGCGCCGCATAGCGGTGATAAAGGGGAACTTGTGATGGGCTCTCGATAAGCAAGCTTCGGCTATTTATCTCCCATGTGGCGTGTTGGTATCGCTGTTGGAATATGTGAGTACATTTATATTAGAAAGGTAGAGAGTAAACGCGCAGCCCCACCTTACATAAGACTAGGGAAGAGTATAGCGAGAGCGAGCGGCCGAGCGGGTGCCCACTTGATCGTCACCATCCGCACAGAGCGGTTGTAGGAGAGAGAGCTGTACCAGAGAAAGCGGGAGCTTAGTGAATAAAGTTATCGTTTTTCGTTAGCCGGTGTGGTTTATTTGAACAAACCTTGCCCATAATTAACATGGTAGCAGAGTGCCTGGTTTATTTCATTATCCTCTACATCGACTCTCGAGTTGTGTAGGGATAATTAAAAAGTGCTTTTAAGTTTAGCGCGTGGTAAGCGCGAGAACAATGGAAGACGCATGAGCTTAAAAGAAGAGCCTCACGAAACTAAGAGTGAAAGTGAAGAAGAATTTTTTGATATTGAAAATAAAGAAGATAAAAAGGAAGAAAAAATGCAAGAAGTAAAAATACCGATTTTTGATGAACAAGAGTACAGCAGTTGGAAGAAACGCATAATGATGTATTTAAAGATGAAAAAGTGTGAGATTGTAGTTACACGTGCAAAAATTGAAACGGATAAAGTTGATTGAGACGAAAAAGACGTGCAAGCTATAAATTATATTTATAGTGTAATTTCAAACAAACAAATGGAATTGATAAGTGACAAAGAAACGGCGTTTGATATTACGAGAAAATTTGATAGCACATATTTGAAAGAATCGACAGCTCTCCAGATACTTTGTAGAAACAAACTGGAAAAAATGAAATTAAAAGATTTTAGTAACTCGATGGAATTCTTTAACGAATTTGAAAAATCAGAGAACGATTTGAAAGAAGCTGGTGCAAATGTGACGGAGAAAGAAAAAACCGCGGCCAATTCATTGGCACATAGCTTCCTCAAACTTAATTTACTGATTCCTTTAATTAATTTTTAATTCCAATATTTAAAATTTAATACTTCAGAAAGACAGAAATAACAAAACTCCAACATAATTTATTCAAATTTTTATAGATTATACATTTCCACAAAATTTCACATACATAAAATATATATCACAATTGCCTATAAATTTGCAACTGATATTTAGAGCTCTATGTATTTTAATGTAATTTATAACATTCGAAACATAATCAAATTACCTATATTTTCTAAAAAAAAATTAATTTTCTAGCTATCACGGTTCTTTTGTTATTAACAGAAATGTAAAAATTTTAAAATTAAAAAAAAAAATGAGTTTTGGATGTTCAACTATTACGATAGTAAAATTTTCTTATTCGCTTCAACATTCATTGTACATGTATATTATTGATAGTTCTCGGCAGAGTTTTTTTGGCAAAATGATTGGTTCATAATTTTCAGAGATATTACAAACTAAAATTATCTTTTTATAAATTAAATTAAATTTAATTATAAACTAAATTAAAAAAAATTATAAATTAAAAAAGTAGTCTTTTATTGCATTTTAATTAAATATTCTAATTCAATTTGATAATTTGAATAAAAATATAATAATATAATAATAATATAATAATTATAATATAATAATCCATTTTTACGTGAGAGCCAAAACAATTAATTGCGCTCACGTAAATTCGACATTTCTTTCGAAACTATCGTCAATCTTGATCCGTTTCGTTATTTCGTTTTATTATAGTTAATGTAACGCGGAACGCGCGTACTCGCGGCTATGAAACTACGTGTGTGATTGGCCACTCCGATGGTAGGCGTACACTACCATTGCACGTCGACCCTTAATGGTGTCTTTACCGCGTGCGCTATCGCGATAATAGACCGTGGTCTTGCATTTATAAAGTCTCGCGACTAGCGAGTTTGGTGTCACGTGTGCGGAGTATTAATCTGCCGTATAGCGTGTGTTGATGGACCCAAGAAGCAGACGTTGCTATCTAAGATGACAGTATTAATCGGATGACTGAAGGATAACAGTAATGGATTGCTGCGTTGGATACGTTTACTCCTTTAATTCGTCTTATGAATATGAAACCTTTTGATCCTTTGTGGTTGTGTTGGTTTCCGTTTGTTACAGATGTGCAAGGCTCGTCTGCTGTTGAGATTAGTTGCATGGGCTTATGCACTCCGTCTCCGGTTCATCTTATATTTTGGAGATATCCCCCTCTGGTTTATTAACATCAAGTTGGCTATTTAACTCCAAGACAACAATAACTGTCTTTTAATTCAAGAGACAAAATCGATGTGAACAAGTATAGTATAAGTGAACCGCGATAACTAAAAAATTTTTCGTTTAGAAAATATAAATATTTTAATTCTCTTACAAATGCTACCCATCTCATTCAGATACACAGAGCCATCCTTAATAAATAGATTTTAAAAATGTCTAGAAAAATTTTAACCACAAATATCTCTGAAATTTATGAACCAATCACTTTGCCAAAAGAACTCATACGAGAACTATCCATAATATACCTCTACAATGAATTTTGAAGCGAATACGACAATTTTACTCTTGTAATAGTTGAACATATAAAACTCATTTTTTTTCATTTTTCAATTTTTACGTTCTTGTTAATAACAAAAGAACCGTGATAGCTACAGAATTAATTTTTTTAGAAAATATAGGTAATTTAATTCTCTTTCGAATACCACCCACCCCATTTAGATACATAGAGCCGTTCTCGAGAAATTACGATTTAAAAAAAAATTGAAAAAAATTTTAACCTCAAATATCTTCGAAATTTATGAAGCAATCCTTTTGCCCAAAGAACTCACTCGTTTGGTATACAAAATCTACCCCTGCAAAGAATTTCAAAGTGATTAAGCCAATTTTACTATATTTATTGAACGACAAAAAAAATCACTTTTTTTATAAATTATTTTTTTTTCTCAAAAAATAATGAATAAAAAAACCTAAAACTTTAGTAAGTTATAGTACTTAATATCCTTTATAACCAAAAAAATATTCATGTTAATATCGTTTTTTAATTTCGAAATATAACCTATTTACAAAAAATTACGTTTTCATCAATAACTTATGACGAAATATAGCTACCGACTTTATTTTTTTTTAAATTGTAGATAACTTTATCCTACATACAGAGAATTCATGATATATAAACAATATTTGTTCGAAATATTAAAAAAATCGAAAAAAAAATTTTGAATATTAAAAAATGGCTATAAAAAAAAAAAAATTAAATTTTACAAAAATAGAATATTGACCCCAATTGTGGAAGCAAAATCTAAAAAAATGATCACTCTTCCGTTAAAATCGGTCGAGTAGATCATGAGATATCAGCGTATACGGACATACATACACACACACATCCATACGGACATTTTCTAAAAATAGTGTATTTCGATTCCAAATTTACTAAATAACATTTCTAACACATTATCTCATAAACTTTTTTTTTTACCATCACAAAGCTTCCTCTATGAGGAAGTAAAATGAATTATATGTTGAGGACATTGCCGGATTCGATGAGTCATATAGGAGACTTAATCGATGTGCTGAAAGAAGAAGAAGAAAACGTGGAATATGTGAAAAATAAGATTAAAATGGCTGAACTAAAAGAAAAGAGTGAAAGTGGAAATTCAAAGTCGATCGTTTTTATGTTCGAAAAAAGGAAAGAAGAGAAGAAAAGGACATGTTATTTATGTGGTGGTGTAGGACACATACACTACGATTGCCCAACAAAAAACAATTCGTGGTATCGAGGGACGCAGCAGCGAGGAGGCGGCAGAGGCAACACGCAGCAGCGAGGAGGCGCTAGCGGAAGGGGAACAAGCCAACAACGGGCAAGTTCCAGCCGACGCGGCGGTGGCAGCTAATAGAGACAACGCAGCCGAGGCGCGAGAGCCAGAGACGACAGCAGCCAAGGTCAACAGAGCGCGGATACAAAAGCAGCGTTTAATGCGAAAGTACAGGCTAGGTCTGCGAATACCGAGAACGGTAATGTAAGCGAAAATTTTGAATAGCGGATGCACAGATCACGTGATCAATAATGAAAATTATTTTAGCGACGCAATTGTGTTGAAAGAACCAATTAACGTTAAAGTAGGCGACGGTAGAAATCTGAAAGCAACCAAAGTAGGATATATAAATAGTAAATTTAAAACTTTTCATAATAATATGACATATGTTGAAATGAAGGACGTGTTTTTTGTTAATGATATGGATAGAAATTTAATTAGTTTTGCAAAAGTAACTGAAAATCATAAAGTTGTATCTATTGGAGATAGCTCTAAAATTTATGATAAAAGTAATAAATTAGTAGCTGTAGCTTGGAAAAATAATAGAATTTACAAAATGATATAGAGAATTTTAGGACATGTTAATTTTAATTATTTAAATACTATGTGCAAAAATAATGTTTAGAGGATTTGCCTAATGAGATAGAGTCTGATTATTTTAAATGCGCTACGTGTATTGAAAACAAAATGCATAACATTCAATTTGAAAATTATAAAAAAAGAGCGAAGGACATTTTAGAAATAGTACAAACAGATTTAAATGGGCCACATTCTGAGGGTTATAGAGGAGAAAAATATTTTCTTACGTTCATAGACGATTACAGTAAAATCGCTAAAATTTACCCAATCAAGGCAAAAGATGAAGTATATGATAAGTTCGTTCAATATGTAAATTTAGTAGAAAATGGAACCGCAAAAATAATAAAGAAATTGAGATGCGACAATGGAACGGAGTATTTAAATAAAAATATGTTTAAATTATTTAGAGAAAAGGGAATTGAGTATGAATGTTGTCCACCTTACGTGTATGAACTTAACGATACCGCTGAAAGGTATAATAGGACTATCATGGATAGTGCTAGGTGCTTACTAGCAGAATCTAAAGTAGATAAAAGATATTGGCCAGAGGTAGTATGCGCTGCTGCATACTTAAAAAATAGAACAATTGCAAATACGATAGAAAGAAATAAATCTCCTTACGAAATATTTTTTAACGAAAAGCCTGAAACGAAATATTTAAAATTTTGCGGAAATAAAGTAATTGTTAGAGTACCTGAAAATAAAAGAAATTCAAAATGGGATAGTAAAGCTGATTTAGGAATTTTGATAGGCTATGATGTGACAGGATATAGAGTTTTGATAGGAAATAGAGTCATTGTTGCGATACACGTTGATGTTATAGAAGAAGATGTAAAATGCATAGGTTTAAATGATAGAGATTTAGATAAGGAGAATTTAAATGAAAGTTTTGAACAGGATGAAAATTTAAACAATAAAGCAAATGAAAATTTATAAAGTGCAACTGAAAATGATAAAAACGAAGTAGAAGAAGTATCTGAAATAATAAGGTCACAAAGAACAATTACAAAACCTAGTAGATTTGATAATAAATATGTATATAGTGGATGTATCTATGTAAATTATTGTAGTGCAGATAGTCCTGTAAGCTTTAAAGAGGCTATTAAAAGTGATGAGTCTAGTTTTTGGGTAGATGCTATGAACAAAGAAATTAATAGTTTAAAGAAAAATGAAACTTGGGAATTAGTCGAAAAACCAAAGAATGAAAAGGTAATAGACTTAAAATGGATTTATACTAAGAAAAGCGAAAATGTATATAAAGCTAGAATTGTTGTAAGAGGTTATCAACAGAAAGGTATGCTGGATGATATTTATTCTCCAGTAGCGAAAACGCAAACGTTGAAAGTATTATTATCATATTGTTGTCAAAATAGACTTTTAATTGATCAGATGGATGTAGAGACAGCGTGTTTTTAAAGGGGAAGGTAAAATCGAAAGTATTTGTTAAACAGCCTGAAGGTTATGAGGACGGAACTGAAAGAGTGTGTATGTTGAATAAAGCATTGTATGGTTTGCGAGAGAGTCCGAGAGCATGGTACGAGTGTCTGGATGATTATTTAAAATAATTAGGATTCATGAGAAGCAAAAATGATTATTGTTTGTATACTTTGAAAGAAAGAGATGAGATTATATATTTAATTATATTTGTAGATGATTTGTTAATTTGCTGTAAAAATAGAGACAGTTTAGATTTGATAAAAGGTTTACTAAAAGAAAGATTTCAATTGTAAGATTTAGGGAAAATAAGTACATACTAAGGAATTAATATTGAGTATGATGAAAAGTAAAATGAGATGTCTTTAGATCAAGAAAAGTATATTGAATCACTAGCTAGCAAATATCAGATTGAAGAAGCTAAATTATATGAGGCTCCTATGGAATTGAATTTGAAAATAGAACCTGCTCAAGAAATAAATGAAAATTTGAAGTATAGAAATTTAATAGGAGCACTTTTGTATATTATTCAGGAACTAGATTAGATGTGAGTTACAGTGTTAATTATTTAAGTAGATTCCAAAACTGTTACGATGAGACTCACAATAAATATGCATTAAGAATTTTAAAATATTTGTATTTGACTAAAAATTTAAAATAAAGTTATAAGAAAAATGATAAAGCAGATGTTCTTGAATGCTATGTAGATGCAGACTGGGCAGGAGATAGCGTAGATAGGAAATCAACAACTGGTTATATTGTAAGATTATATGGAAATGTGATTTATTGGAAATCAAGGAAACAAGGAAGTGTAACAAAGTCTTCAACAGCTACAGAATATGTTGCACTGTCAGAAGCAGTAAGCGAAGTTTTATTGATAAAGGATTTGTTAAATAGCTTTAAGGTAAAAATTGAGAAACCTGTAAATATATATGAGGATAACTCAGGTGCAGTTAGTATTGCTAAGTATGGTAATTTTACCAAGAAATCAAAGTACATCGAAGTAAATTATCATTTTGTAAATGAGAATTATGAAAAGGGCGCAATTGAAATTGTGAAAGTTAGTTCAGAGAAAAATGTTGCAGATATTTTGACCAAAGTTCTTGGGCGAGTTAGATTTGAAAAGTTGAGAAGTTTATTAAATTTGATTTCAAGAATATTGTAATAGCGAGAGATATAAATCTAAGGAGGCGTGTTGGAATATATCAGTACATTTATATCAGAAAGGTAGAGAGTAGATGTGCAGCGCCACCTTACATAAGACTAGGGAAGAGTATAGCGGGAGCGAGCGGCCGAGCGGGAGCCCACTTGATCGTCACCCTCCGCACAGAGCGGTTGTGGGAGAGAGAGCTGTACCAGAGAAAGCGGGAGCTTAGTGAATAAAGTTATTGTTTTTCGTTAGCTGGTGTAGTTTATTTGAAAAAACATTGCACATAATTAGCAATCGCTCTCTGTGGTTACACTGGATGGCCGAGAGTATATAAGCTGTATAATTCAACTGTTAAAATGACTCTTTTCGAAGTGTCCGAATTACAGGGCTTGCCTTGTTTTTGATATCCCGTTTACAATGGGGGAGTGGAGACTTAAAATTTTACACCTTATCTATGTGAAATAAATTACTTAAATACTAGCGTTACCTGTATATTAATGTTAAGGGAACATTAGCGAAAATGGCGAATATGTCGAAGCAACATTGAAGCAATATTGCTCCAATATTGAATATATTGAATGCTCCTCTCGTGTCGATGAATCTTGTACGAATATTGCTGCAATACTGCTTAATCGAGGAAATATTGGTGAAACTCAATTATATATTCGTCTAGTATTAATTAATCTTGTACGAATATTGCTTTAATATTACAATAATAGGTAGCCTACCTGATCATTTTAGAAAAGGAATGGAAAAACGGTCATCAAGGTTTGCAGGAATATTCCCTATGGGTTTCTTCCATGTTTATTAACGTTGAGGGAATATTAGCGAAAATTGCGAAAATGGGAAACGAATATTGAGGGAATATTCCTCAAATATTCAGTGCTATAGGGGTTATTGTTAAATGAAAAATATAATAATTTTGAATATACAAATACATTTATTTTAATATTTAATTTTATTTTCTATACTGTTTCTACAATTTTCTTGACGAATACAATAAAAATTTATTACGTAAAAAGTATCATACAAACTTCAAAATTTTTAATTTACAGTTAATTTTTATTTTATTGATGTAGTTTTAAAGATAAAATGATATAAACAACTTAACCATTATCTTGCGTTTAAAATTGCAAAAGCGTACACGGCTCATGCGCATGCGCACACTTTATTAGACAATGATAGATATACCCTACTCATCTTCTATCTTTGTCTTTTACCTCAACGCTTCCACTCATTGAAACGGCAGCGTTTTTCTTCTCTATAGTATTTATATCTCTATGGTTACGACCCGAGTCGGGGTCTGCGAGCAGAAAGGCGTTTCTGCAATGGTCGCCTCGTTGACCAATTAAATTGTGGGTTCGTTGTTCGATTAAGCGCTGAAGCGCAAGGAATTGTGGGAGCTTTTAAATGAGAACTCGAACTCGAAGAAATAAACTTTGACTTTGAAGTTTTATTCAATTAATAAAATACTTGTTGCTTTGACAAAATAACGTTTAACCGTGACTCGATATAATTCAAAGTAACGTAGAGTATAATTATAAATGGCGACTGATACTAGGTCGTGATCAGGGCGCTTGCACTAGTGCAACTGAGCTACGGAGCTTCTCATGTGCTCGGTAACGACTGAGCTTTGAGCTTGATTCCTCTTCTTTTTATAGTCTTCGGGAAGAGTCGGTAGTAGGGGGAAAGCCCATCAGAGGTATTTCCCTTCCTCATGTGGGGGGGGGGGGGGGGGCTCACCCGAGAAATCTAGTTTTTCTGGCTAAAACCGGTTTCTTCTGGATATTTTCCGAAAATATCTGCTTTTATCCTTGAGAGTGGGAAATATCTGGATTTATCTGGTTCCCTTGTTTTCCTTTAATTGCGTCTTTGATTTTTAAAAATAGAAATTTCTCCGAATTGTTTACTCCTTTCGCTGATGATTTTTCGGAAAAAATGTAGGAAATAATTCCTGGAATTAAAGATGATAAATATTTCCTAGAAAAGCTTTTCACCCTCAGCGAGCTTCTTTTATTTCATTATCGTTTATTCTACTATTCATTACCTGTCTATTATTTATTTAATTACGTTCGGAATTAGTATTTATCTTCAGAATAATTTATTTCTATTCGGGTTTTTATTTTATGGGAATACGTTTCAATACGTTTGTTATTTAGTCGGTTGATTTATTTAATATTTGTTTTTCAAATTAATCTTTTAAATTCTAAATTATCATTGTAGACCGATCCTAAATATTCTGCTACTCGGCCGTGCGAATGTAGTTCATAACAATACAGATATATTATCCAATGTTTGTTAGTCACTGTTGCTGTAACTGTTCTTTTTTGCGTGTAATAGGCCTAATAGGCCTATTGAATACAAAATACACAATACATGCTAAGATATTCTATTAATTTGCAACATAAACTTTTTGAATGTAATTGTTTTTATAACTTACTTGTTTTTGAAAAACCTTTTGTGGAAGCAATGGATTTGGAGCCACTTCAATCGTATTTTCATTTTATATGTCAAAACGATAACTATGAAGCTATTGAAAAAAGTTTGAGAAATCGTGATGAACATTAAAGAAAAAGGTTACTTGATAGCCATGCTGAATATTCAGAAGCAGAACCGCATATGGAAGGATATTCTGCACTTCATTTCGCAGCTCAAAATGGAAGCATTAATACAGTGAACTTGTTACTAAAATATGCGGCGGACGTAGATGTAATGGCAGAAATTGGATCTCTATTACATGTATCCTTACTTTTTTGCAAAAAAGAAGTGTTTTTACTATTATTAGAGAAAGGAGCAGATGTAAATAGACTCGTGGATGGACATTTTAATGCATTTCAGTTGTTTTTCGAGTATACCCATGAGTTAAAAACTGTGTCCATTTCATGGATAAAATTGCTCTACGACACTGGTTATAATATTAACCATCAGAACCGCTCAGGAAATACTGCTCTATACTTGGCTCCCATATTTGCAATTGAAGCTGTGTTGCCATGCGGAGCTGATATAAATATCGCAAATAAAATGGGTAGGACAGCATTTATCTTCCAAGAATCGTGTAATAATGTACATCTTGAATTTTATTTAACTGCTTGTAAGCATATTATAAAACTAAATATCATTCATTTTTACATCAACGATGAAAACAGAAATTTCCTTGCTGAGACTATGAAAAAGTTTGATTCCAATGGAACTTTTAATGAAAATATTTTTACTTTTAAACAACAGTGTTTAGATACTACAAGTAAATTGAAAAGTATAAAACTTTCTCCTCAAACAACAATGTATGACACATTATTTTTTGATACAACAAGATTAGCCTATTATGTTGAAAATGATACGCTAAAAGAATTTCATTCTATTCATAATTTTAACTTCAACTTCTATCTATACAGTGATATTTTAAAGATACAATTGAAAATTGCTGAAATAAGGAAACAGCTACTAAATGAAGCAATAGTTATTTTAGAAGATATTTTTCTCACCATAATACCAAAATACTGCATAGAAAAAATTTTGAGTTTTTTTCCAAACAACTCTTTAAATGATCTCATAAGTAAATCTAATATGCTGAACTAAATTTTTGTATGCACATTTGTGATATACGAGAGAAGTCTTAATTGAAGTAAGAGATGGAAAGTGCTTTTGGCTAGTTAAGGTAGTTCTCCTCGAACTCCCTAGTCAAAGCACTGCTAAATGTAGACGTTACCTAAAATTAAAAAAAAACCATAGTTGTTATGTGATTTATTTATTTAAAATGATAGAGATAGTCCATGTATTATAAATAAAGCGTATTTAACATGACTAAAATAACTTTTTTCACAAAATGACGATTTTCTAGAAACTAGATATCGTCACTACAAACAATTGTTGATAAATCACTGGAATCTTTTTTGTTTCTCAACCGATTTTAGTTTTCAAGGTCTCAATTTGCTCCTTAAAAAATTTCATGGGGACTTGCCGAAGGAAAAATTAAAAATTATTCAAAACTCAGAAAGTTATAGATAATTGTTCATAAATTCATGTACGTCGTTAAAACAAAATATTCTTTTAATTGGCTATAACTTTTTGAGTTTTGAATAATTTTTAATTTTTCCTTCGGCAAGTCCCCATGAAATATCTTAAGGAGCAAAATGAGACCTTGAAAACTAAAATCGGTTGAGAAACAAAAAAGATTCCAGTGATTTATCAACAACCCACATAGCATGAAAGCTTCCTGGAAGTTTTATGAAAGCTTCCAAGAAAGATTCGGAATCTTACAGGAAGCTTACATGGAAGATTCCTGAAAGCTCAAAATGTCCGCCCTTTTTTCTCACAAAAAGCTTTCAGGAAAGATTCTATTAATCTTCCCAGAAAGCTTTCCGGGATCTTTCATCAAACTTTTAAAAGAGTAACTGGTAGCTTTGTGAAAGATTTGTCAATCTTTATGGAAGCTTTCTTGAAAGAATACGGTAAGTTTACAGAGAATCTTTCAGCAAGACTTTAGTAAGGTAGCTGTAAAGATCCTTGTAAGGTTTTTGATAGATTTATTGAAATCTTTCAGAAAGCTTACATGAAAGATTCCTGTAAGCATAAAATTCCGCCCAATTCTTTCTCGAAAGGATACGGTAAGTTTACAGGAAATCTTCCAATAAGACTTTAGTAAGGTAGCTGTAAAGATCCTTGTAAGGTTTTTGATAGATTTATTGAAATCTTTCAGAAAGCTTACATAAAAGATTCCTGTAAGCTTAAAATTCTGCCCAATTTACTGGCAAAAGCTTTAAAAAAAAATCTATTAATATTTCCGGAAAACTTTCCAGGACCTTTCATCAAGTTTTTAGAAGAGTAACTGGAAGCTTTGTGAAAGATTTGTCAATCTTTCAGAAAGATTCTACGAAACATTCTAGTAAATCTTTCAAGAAACCTTTCACGGACCTTTTTTCAAGTTCTTGAAAGATTACTTTGGAACTTAAAGCCATACATATTACATACAATACTCTAAAGTATAACTATTACAATTCTCGCATATTATTTAGAATTTATTACTATATTAATCGCAATTATTTCATCGCAGAAAAAATTTTACATAAAATTTTTTGACCTAACTGGGAATCGAACCTACAACCCTTGGGTTACTACGCACGCATGCTATCCGTTACGCTATCGCTCGCTTGAAGGAGTTGGAACATTTTCATCCAAATAAGGTGCACTATCTACGATTATTCAATTGTTATTAAATAATATCATACATACATACCTAACATACATGTTATTATTTCGATTATATTCATCTAAAATATTAATGGCTTTAAAATGGCCATGTAAAATACCGAAACGATACCTACCTTACCGGTACCTAAGTTTTATTTTTTTTATCGTATTTAAACAAAAATTTCAGAGAAAAGCGCTCTTTTACCGAAATCCAGCGCTTTGTCCTAAAGTTTGTGGTTACATGTAATAAAAAAAATAAAATTTTGGTGCCGATAAGCTAGGGATCTACGTTTGAGTTGAACATGGCCTCAAAGTTAAAACGGTATTATAAAATCAAGTTTCAATTAAAATATTATAAAATCAATTATAAATGTATTAAAATATTATCAAATTTACTTTATTTATATTTGCTTATATTCTATATGTTTATATAAATGGATAAAGAAATTTTTCAATTCATTAAAAAAGTATAATTTTGTTCTAAGTTGATGAAATCTTCAAATCTATATTTTCAACTCAAAAATAACTTCAAAATAGTCTCAAAAGAGATGTAAAGAGAGGGGATTAAACATATTGCAAGAATATGTGTTTATATTAGATGCATCTTTAAGATGAAGTGGCGAAAAAGTTATTTACAATTCATATAACTATTATGTATTTAGAAAAAGTTGTTACTTTATCAAATCACATTTTTAAGACCAAAATAACTCGTGAGTAGTTATAAATACATAATTTATAATGAAATTAACTGTACTTTAAGAATATCGGTATCCATTTTCTATACCTGAAGAACCAATTAAAAAGAAAATTATTTCTGAAACAAAAAATTTTGGCAAAATTGTTATTTTATCAAAATAAGACCTTATTGTCATTCATTTGACTCCAAAATTTAATCAGTTCTGAGTTAAGACATACGTAAGATGCATGCAAAAGTTCAGCTCATTACGTCTATCCGTTCAAGAGTTATGCCGGGGACAAAATTTCGTTTCATAAATTCATACATACATACATTTTTTAAAACCTATTATTCTGACTCAGAAAGCTCAAAAACATCGAAATTCATCAAAATCTCTGTTTTGAAAATTTTCACTATTACAACGCTTTCTCTTTGAGAAATAAATATAGTGTCAATAGGGAGAAATAAAATTCGTATACTGAATATATTTTAACACTCAGTGCGCAAAGCTCGACTTCGCACACGCTCAAATAAAAAGCATATGCTAAATCAAGCTTTGTACACGTCGTATACAAAAATACGGTTCGATACGCGAGCGAGAAGGTGATTTTAACCTTGTGTGACCTTTTCACCCTAGCTTCGCTCAGGTGCAAACGTCCACACTAGGATAAAATCACTTTGACGCACTAGCATCGAAATTTATCTGTATTATTTTGACTCTCCGTGCGCAAAGCGCGATTTCGCGCACGCTTGTTTTTTGAATGAAAAAGCATACGCTAAATCAAGCTTTGTACACATCGTGTCAAAAGATACTGTTCGATACACAAGCGAAAAGGTGCACGCGTTAGTATCAAACTGTACTATTTCTAAACAAAGAAAATATTAACTTTAATTATTAATTTTAAACATTCATTTGGAAAAACACGTCTTCCTTTTATGCAAATACAATACTCAGAATTCATTTGGCAATTCTTATGAGAGTACTATTATGAGAGATAATTGTTGAAAAATTGGATCAAAATGACAAAAATGCAGATTCCTACTTATCAACATTAAAATTATTTTTAATTAAAAAGTTTTTAAACAGTTTTTTGGAAAACCACAATTTTAACGCCCTCCTTATATTTAAATACTATACATAGAATTATTTTATAGCCATTCTATTATAATTTTGATAAAGTATACTCGTTGGAAGATGATGTCGGTATCCAACATCTCCTTAAAGCATTCATTTTTGGAATATTTTATTAAGGGTTCCCGAAATCTTTCTAAAGCTTTCACGAAATGTTGCTCAGTTGCATAGGTGGAATTTTTTGTTATTCCATTAAACTTACGGCAAGCTTTCGCGGAACCTTACCAGAATATGTTACGGTTCCAGTAATCTTTGACTTATTGTCACTGCAATCTTTTATGAAAGGTTCTATTTATGTTGAGTAGAATCTTTCCTGGGGGTATTCATAAATCTTTTTTAAAAGTTTTTCGGAAGATTTGCAATGAATGTTATAGTTCGATCTTTCACTAAGCTTACTGTAACCCTTCTGGTTACCTTTCATGATAGATTCCAGTATTCATGAATCTTTCTCAAAAATTTTTCAGAAGATTTGCAATTTATGTTCCAGTTTATCTTTCAGTAAGCTTACTGTTACCTTTCTAGTTATCTTCCATGAAAAATTCAAGTATCTGTTATTAGAATGTTTCATGGAAGATTCTGGAAACCTTTCAAAAGCTTTCATGGCATGTTACTGAATCGCACATTTGGAATTTTTTTGTCTGGTTCCACAAAACTTACGGGAAGCTTTCATGAACATTGCAAGGCAACGCGACTGGGAAGTTTCGCCGGAACCTTCCATTAGGCTTTTCCATTATTTTTCGGTAATCATGCTAACTGCAATCTTTCATGCAAGATTTTATTGATGTTTAGTAGAATCTTCCCTGAAAGTATTCAGTAATCTCTTTCAAAAGGCTTTTGGAAGATTTTTAATCAATTTTCCAGTTGAATCTTTCAGTAAGCTTACTGTAACCTTTCTATTTATCTTTCATGAAAGATTCCAGTATCAATTCTGAGAATGTTTCATGTAAGATTCCGGAACCCTTTCAAAAGCTTTCATTGTATATGGTCGAGTCTTATAGTTCGAATCTTTTTTGTTGATTCCGTTAAACTTACGCGAAGCTTCCGTGTAACATTGCAAGGTAACGCTACTGGAAAGTTCCGTGGGAACCTTCCATTAAGCTTTACGCATTATTTTTCGATAATCTTTTATTCATGCTCACTGCAATCTTTCATGGCAGATTTCATTTAGGTATAATGGAATCTTCCCTGAAAGTATTTATAAATCTTTTTCAAAAGGTTTTTGGAAAATTTGAAATCAATGTTCCAGTTTAATCTTTCAGAAAGCTTACTGTAACCTTTATAGTTCTCTTTCATGAAAGATTCCAGTATCAATTATTAGAATGTTTCATGAAAGATTCTGTCAGCTTTTCAAAAGCTTTCGTGTAATGTTACTCTAGTGAATAGTTAGAATCATTTGGTTGTTTTTGCGAATCTTACGGGAAGCTTTCGTGGAACATTGCAACGTAACGCTACTGGCTTTACGCATTATTTTTCGGTAATCTTTTGTTCATGCTTACTGCAATCTTTCATGAGAAGTTCCATTTTTGTTTAGTCGAATGTTCCCGGAACGCATTCATCAATCTTTCTCAAAAGTTTTTCGGAAGATTTGCAAGAAATGTTCCTGTTCAATCTTTCAGTAAGCTTACTGTAATCTTTCTAGTTATCTTTCATGGAAGACTCCAGTATCGATTCTTAGAATGTTTCATGGTGGATGTCGGTAACCTTTCAAAAACTTTCATGGCATGTTACGGAATCGCATAGCTGGAATTTTTTTGGTTGGTTTCCGAAAACTTACGGGAAGCTTTTGTGGAGCATTGCAAGGTAACGCTACTGGTAAGTTTTGCCGGAACTTTTCTTTAAGCTCTTTGCATTATTTTTCGGTAATCTTTCATTCATGCTTACTGACACCTTTCATGAAAGGTTCTATTTATGTTCAGTGAAATCTTTACTGCAAGGATTTGGGATTCTCCTTTGCAATCTTAGCGTAAGCTTCCAACAAAGATAACGGTGTAATCTTCCCAAAAGCTTGCCGTAATATTGTTTCCTTTCGTGAAGGATTCCTGGATTGATCCCTGCAAGGTCTTGGGAATCTCTTTTGCAATATTAGCGTAAGCTTTCAGCAAAGATAACAGTGTAATCTTTCTAAAAACTTACTGTAATATTGCTGTTTCCTTTCGTGAAAGATTCCTGAATTGATTCCTGAAATATTTCACGTAAGATTCCCGCAGGCTTTCCAGAAGCTTACGTGTAATATTCGTCGAAAGGACATTTGGCAATCTTGATTGTAATATTGCTTTAACATTCCGGGAAGCTTACAAGAAAGCTTACAATGAAATCTATCTGAAAGTTTCAGTTATCTTTTAGAAAGGTTGAGGAAAGCTTCCATTGAATATTTCTTGAATCTTTCACTGGGAAGCTTTCATGCTATGTGCAGAAAGATTTCAGTATCGATTCTTAGAATTTTTCATCGTGGGTGTCAGCAAGCTTTCAAAAACATTAATGGAATGTTACGGGATCTCATAGTTGGAATTTTTTGGTTGGTTTCCGAAGATGTACCAGAAGCTTTCGTAGAACATTGCTAGGTAATGCTACTGGAATGTTTCGTGGGAACCTTCCATTAAGTTTTTCGCATTATTTTTCGGTAATGTTGCATTCATGCTTATTGCAATCTTTCATGAAAGGTTCCATTTATGTTTAGTGCAATCTTTCCTGAAAGTATTCATCAATCTTTTTCAAAAGTTTTTCGGAAGATTTGCAAGAAATGTACCAGTTCAATCTTTCAGTAAGCTTACTTTAACCTTTCTAGTTATCTTTCATGAAAAATTCCAGTATCGATTCTTAGAATGGTTCATGGTCGATGTTGGCAACCTTTCAAAAACTTTCATGGAATGTTACGGAATCGCATAGTTGGAATTTTTTCGGTTGGTTCGCTTAAACTTACGGGAAGCTTTTGTGGAGCATTGGAAGTTAACGCTACTGGAATGTTTCACGGGAACCTTCCATTAAGTTTTTCGCATTATTTTTCGATAATATTGCATTCATGCTTATTGCAATCTTTCATGAAAGGTTCTATTTATGTTTAGTGGAATTTTTCCTGCAAGTATTTGGGAATCTCTTTGGTAATCTTAGCTTAAACTTTCAAGAAAGATAACAGTGTAATCTTCCCGAAAGTTTACCGTAATATTGTTGTTTCCTTTTGTGAACGATTCCTGTATTGATATCTGCAAGGATTTGCGGATCTCTTTTGCAATCTTACAGTAAGCTTTCAACAAAGGTAACAGTCTAATCTTCCCAAAAGCTTACTGTAATATTGTAGTTTCATTTCGTGAAAGATTCCTGTATCAATCCCTGCAAGGATTTGGTAATCTTTTCTGCAATCTTAGCGTAAGCTTTCAACAAAGATAACAGTATAATCTTCCCAAAAGCTTACTGTAATATTGCTGTTTCCTTTTTTGAAAGATTCCTGTATTGATCCCTGCAAGGATTTGGGAAGCTCTTTTTCAATCTTAGCGTTAGCTTTCAACAAAGATAAAAGTGTAATATTCCCAAAAGCTTACTGTAATATTGCATTTTCCTTTCGTGAAAGATTCCTGTATTGATCCCTGCAAGGATTTGGGAATCTCTTTGGTAATCTTAGCGTAAGCTTTCAAAAAAGATAACAGTGTAATCTTTCTAAAAGCTTACTGTAATATTGCTGTTTCCTTTCGTGAATGATTCCTGTATTGATTCTTGGAATATTTCACGTAAGATTCCCGTAAGCTTTCTAGAAGCTTTCATGTAATATTCGTCGAAAGGACATTTAGCAATCTTGATTGTAATATTGCTTTAACCTTCCGGGAAGCTTACAAGAAACCTTACAATAGAATCTATCTGAAAGTTTCAATTATCTTTTAAAAAGGTTGATGAAAGCTTCCATTGGAATATTTCTTGAATCTTTCACTGGGAAGCTTTCATGCTATGTGGGAATTATTTGTAGTGATAATATCTAGTTTCTAGAATATCGCCATTTTGTGAAAAAAGTTACTTTAGTCATGTTATAAATACACTTTATTTATCAGGGTGGGGATAGGTTTGTAGAAAATATTTTTGCCGAAAGATAAAAATGCCGGAAGGTTAAAAACAAAGAAACGTCAAACACTGAAAAGAATAAATGTCGATGGCTACAAATGCCTACAGAAACTGAAATCGAAAGTTAATAATGACGATATGTATGTTTTTATAATAAAATATTACTTTCTACCCAAAAAGCAGAAGATAAAAATGCCGAATTGATGTAAGAAAAAATTGTTAATGGCGAAATGAAAAATATCAGAATTAATAATTATAAATAATAATACCGAAAATAAAAATGCCGAAAGCTAAAAATGCCGAATCTGAAATAGCGACATATATTTGCGTTGAGGTTTTCTAAATGCAACAGATACTTAGTAACGCAGTGGATTTTCACTTTTTACTATTGCGTGTAGGAGAGCGAATTTATACTATTAAATCCCCTCAATTTGTCCTTCACCCAAGTGGTCCCTAGTTCACTCGTAATTTACCATTTTTGCTTATTTTTTTATTTATTTTTTATTCATGCAAAAGAAAATAATACCACGACCAAACAACCTGCGATTTACTGCCCCTTTTTCAGAACATCTATCTGCATCTTCCGTCGGTCAACAGAGTGATTCTGCGCCCATCTTTCCATCTCCGACCATCCTCGACATCGTCACGATTGCGGTCAGTGGTCGATGAAGGGGCCGGGAGGGGGGGGGGGGGCATCCCGGAAGAATTAATTTTTATTTTTCTTCTTTAAAGTTTAAAATAAAAAATTTATTATAATATTTCAAGACCAAGAGTAATATGGATAGTTCGAAAATTGACTATAATATATGTATGTACATTATAAATCTTTATACAAATATTTTGATTCTTTCTTTTTGTAAGTAGAAAAGCAAAATAACATTTTATGTAATTATAGATAGATAAACTCGTCGTGGTATTACAAAAGCGAAGATCAAATTAATACAGAAATTAATGAAAATTTGTGTCCGTTGAAAGTTTTAACGACTTAATTAATTACTTTGCTTATGTCAAATCGATAAAATAGTACATTTCTCCTCACCCGAGTCTGAAATAGCTCTTCTTCCCGTCCTTTTTTTTCAACGAGTCATTGAAGGGCCTTTTTTATGCATATAAGTTTGGTAGGAGATCGTGCATTTCTAGTCGTGCACAACGCAGTTAATGATTGTTTTGTTAATATTTTACTTCAAATAACTATGCGCGCTCTTTTTATATCAATTATATATAATTTGTAAATATTTATTATTTTGTAAATCAATATTCTTTTAAATAGGCCAATGAGCTTTAAAATTCATAAATTCGTTAGTAGAGGACGAATCTACAAAATTTCTTTGTAGCGGGGAAAAATGTTTTTTGACACTCCGTGCGAAAAGCACTACTTTTTCACACGCTTAGGTTTCTAAGCGTGCGCTAAAATAGCACTTTACGCTCGTTGTGTCAAAAAATAATGTTCGATACTCGTGATAAAAATGATCCTGACACGAGTGTGATTGTCGCCCTCGCTTCGCTCGGACGATAAACTCGCACTCGTACCTGACTCATTTTTATCGCACTAGTATCGAGAAGTACTATTTTTTTCACAGTTTAGCAGATAAAAAAAATTGTTTTCCCTGCTACAACGAATCTTTGTGCAATTGTTCTCTTAGTCTCATATTTATACATTTTATGGCTTTCTGTACTATTGTTTGATATAGATAACTTTTCATGCACTCGTTAACAAAAAATACGTTATGTAACACGGGAAGAAGAGCTATTTCAGAAATAGCTTCATTTTTTGTCTTGTTGCACAATGTACTATTTTACAATGGAAAAGAGTGTGTTTCGCAACTAGGGAGGTAAAGAGTTGGCCAGTTCAGAGCACTTATAAATTGCCACCCGAGCCGGAGTTGATGGTGGCAAACATGTGCTCTTGGGTGGGCCTCTTTATTCCCGTATTTCGTATACTATTTTCACCATACCCTATAGTTGTAAGTACCACTTTCGCTCCCGGCTCAGAAACGCGAATGTTGTACTTTCGGCATGGGCATGGTGAAAAATCGTAGCGATGGCGATTACCGAAAAACGAGATGATCGTGAGCATGGCGCTGAGAGCTGACAGCCACCGTGCGGGCCGGTGTAGACGCGCTCTCTCCCGCGGTGCAGGGGAGTACAGACGGCGAGCCTGACTATGGCACACGGCCTAGAGCTGTGGTGACTTTTCTCCGTATATATTACGCAACTAGAGAGGTAAAGACTTGGCCAGTCCAAAACACATGTAAATTGTCACCCGAGCCGAAGGCGAGGGTGGCAAACACGTGCTCTGGGGTGGCCGTCTTTAACCCCGTGTTGCGTATACGATTTTTTACCATACCCAGGTCGAAAATTTAAGATAATTAAATAAAGAGCTAACTCAGAAGCGGGTTGAAAAATGTGCTCAGATAAATCATTTCTTCACTTAGATTTAAGTTGGTAGCGATACAGATACATTTATGATGCTTTATTTAAATAATAATTACTTTTTTAACAAAACTTCCAAATTCTTTTATATGTTTTTCAGGACGATGATTACGAATTTACTATATCTATAAATATTCATATTACTATAAACATGATGAATGCTAGTATGTAATTCATATTTCTTCATTTTACATATAATTTTTAGACTATAATTTGTATAAACTAAAAATTGTAAAGGATTGTTTACTGAATAAGGTATGTGCAAACTTTTTAATTATATTCGTCTTTTTTCCTCAAAGAGAAACCTTCGTAAGTATAAAATTATCTACTTTCATTTGATGAATTTTTAGTAATGCTGCATACACGGTAATACTATCAAGTCATTAAATAATTAATCATATTTAAATAATTGACTCGGTTATTGTCGCACGTCTGCATAACTCATATTTTTCATGGACTTCGCGTCTGCTGGTTATATGGGTTCAGAATTTTTAAATCATCGACTCATTTACGGTTTCTCGTGTATACGTAACTTCCTGTTTTTCCCGTGGACCACGCATCCACTGTGTGTTCGGATTTAAGAATTTTTCAATTGTAACACGTCTGCGAGAATCCTTTTTATCCTTTTTTATGTGTGTATTTCCCGTACCTTCGCTATTTTCCCTCGAAAATCAAATAGTTGAAAATTCACTTCCTAAAAGTGAATATTCACTTATTTAAGTATATAGTCGTGAACTTATTCAATAAGTGCGCGATTATGTACTTACAATAAGTGAATATTCACTTATTTAAAGTGAGTTTCGCTTATTCGAATTTAGAGAGTGAGTTTAAGACTTTTTCTAAATAAATATCATAAATCGTAATATACGTATAACTCCCTTTTCTTGTTTCGTGGAGATCACATCCCCCGGCTACTAGGGCGTTGGAGTTATATTTCTTTTTTTATTATCCTCTGCGTGTTCACCTAAAAAAAGCTGAGTTGATAGTTAAAAGTGCCTGCATTTTCTATACCGACGGCTGAGCGGAAGAAGAACGTATCTCGGCGTGTGGATGAAGAACGACGTATCTCGCCGCGCGGATGAAGAACGACGTATCTCGGCGCGTGGATGAAGAACTACGTATCTCGGCGCGACGATGAAGAACGATGTATTTCATCGTATACTGGCCGTGTACTGGCCGTAAGAGCGCTGAGATATGTCATTCTTCCTCCGCGCGCCGAGATACGTCGTTCTTCAGCCTCGCGCCTAGATACATTCTTCTTCCGCTCAGTCGTCTATACAATGTCATAATGGATTTTGATTGGCCTATGATACGGTTGTATCTGGTTCATTACTTGCTGAAGCATCAGTTCTGGAAGACTATATGAACGCGAAAATTAACTGGCGATGTAGAAACGTACCGTCAGGAGTAAAGGATTCTTTTTTGCATTAGATTATGTATCGTATATGAAAGGGCGTGGTAGCTCAACAAAAATAAAAATTTTTATATTGGTAATCATGTGTGGTGTGTGTGTGTATCTATATATGTGCAAATACGCGGACTACAGACAACAACTGGAGTACAAAAGCGGAAAAAATTTTTTTTAAGGTCGCGTCTACCACATATGGTTTTTTCTGTTCCTTTGGGGATCCCCCAACATGAAAAAACTCGTGAACACTCATTATCCATTGCCAAGCTTTTTTGCCGACGAAATAAATTTTTCTTATGGAAATTTAACATGGGAAAAATGGACAAAAACTAGTCATTGATGATTAATCAATAGCAAACTATTGAAGAGGCTAAACCAAATTCCAAAAAAAAGCAATTAAAGTTGAAGAATAGAGCTTTAATTTGAGATGAGAATCGTTAAAATCGGTCGATTCTGTGCAAAGCTACGTGAAGTTGAAAATGGCGAATAATGACGAAAATGAGCGATTTTTTTCAAACCCACGTAATTCTTCAAATTTTTGTAATTTTTCGCCAATTTTTAATTAATTTTAATTATTAATAATAATTAATTATTTTATTTTAATAATTAATTTTTCACTTATTCATATATGTGCGAATTTTGTTAACTTGTTTATTTACTTGTTAACTTGTTAACTTGTTTGTTTACTTTTTTTAACTTGTGTGCTAACTTGTTAAAAAGTGAAACTTTTACTTATTTTTGAGTGAAAAAATTATTCACTTGTAGAACATTTAACTTGTTTATAAGTGACAAAAGTGTTCACTATTGTAAAGTGATATTTTCACTTATTTGTATTTACAGAGTATACAATATTTCATTTAAATATAGTTTGAACAACTAATTGAGCAAATTGGACTGAAATAAATAAAAAGTGATTGAATAAGCATATTTCTTAATTCAAAGAGTTCTTTCGTTGTGGTTAAGTTTCGAATCAAAACATTCACTAGTTTTTGCATAAAGTTTGAACGAAATGTTGAATTCGTGCTCGGCATCACCTTGAAATTTCGTTGAAGGTTTTTGGAAAAACTAATGAATATTTTGATTTCAAACTTCGTACAGAGGTAGAATATGCCAAAGAAGGCACAGAAGTGTGTTCTCATTACTTTAGGTAATTCGTCAATAAGAAAAATAGATTATTGTACCATCTAAGTAATGTGTATAGTATCGCCACAAAGTCATAATGACGGCGCGAGACTGTTGGTAGTGTTGGCCTCGCGTGCAGCGTGCTGCGTGCATTGCCCGTGTGCGTGTACGCGCATGCGCTGCAGCCTACAGCTGATCGTATAAGGTATCTGGATTCGGGCCGAACAGATAAAAAGAACAAGAATTACATGGATGTGTGTATATATATATATATATATTTCTTTTACCAGATTTATGGAGCCCTTTTATACACATGAGCATATTTATGGAGCCCGTTTTCTTTTATGGAGCCCGGGTCCCATAAAATATTCTTATACGGCGTTTATGGAGCCCGATCTAGAGTTTCTATACCCAGAGAGGGATTATTTCTTTAGTCACTTGTATACGGGAACTCTGGGCGTAGGTACTAATATACAGGGATGGGCTCCATAAAGGGGTTAAGTGATAATTATATATATATATATATATATATATATATATATATATATATATATATATATATATATATATATATATATATATATATATATATATATATATATATATATATATGAGGAACAGCAAGATACAGAATAAGGAACAAGATGTATATATAGATATAAAAACCCATGTTATTCTTGTTCTTTTTTATCTGTTTCTTTTTAAGTGTCCGAGCTCTGTGACACGGCGAAGCCGTGATCGATGCGCGGAAAAGGCCGTGCGTATGACTCGTGTCGTCTGCCGTCAGTCGTGTTGTGTACAAACCTGTGTGTGCTTATACAGTGTGGGCCAAGTGTTGTAAAAAGTCCTCTGCGCGTGAGGAGGACGACGACGCAGATGAAGACAGAAAAGGGCGACAACGGGGAGCTGATCCTCGACCACGACGACGATGCGGTACGTCATTTCACACTGCGTGCATGAATGGAGTACACTCAGAAGGCGGCGGGTGCGCAGCGCCATAACCTCACTTTTACGGGTGTCACGGCTGCGAGCAAATAGGCGCGCACGAGATGCACTTGTGGGTGAAAGAGAATCAGAGTAATTGCAGCAACAGCAGCAGCAGCAGCAGGGTGCCGCCGCCACCAGTGATCACAAGAAAGAAACATACGGAGGAAGCATACATCTTGCACGAATCATCTTGAATCCGAAGACCGCAGCAGAGGTGGTAGCAGCAGCTGTCACCACGGCGCCCGTTACGGTGTTTGCTACTGCAGCGAAGCCGGCTGCGATGACAGACAATGACAATGCTGACTGCGGTAGATCTGGGTTCTTCAAAGAAGAACAACAAGAAAAACATTGATGGACAAATGTCTACAGTTGAAGAATCTAAACAGTAACCAATCAAGTATGTTGAGGTACCTCTTCCTGTCTTCAATCCTTGGACAAAGAGCAAGGTTAATGCACTACAGCCTGTTTCCGTGGTTCTTTCAACTTCATTTCCTATTGCTCCCAGACGGAAATAAAACTTTACAAATAATTATTAATAACAATATATAACTTTTTATAATTTAAAAAAAAGATTATAACTGTTCATAACTGTTTATAAAGATAGGATTTGAGACTATAGTAACAGTTTATAAAAGTTATCAACAGTTTTTTTCTGTTATGAACAGCTAAAAAAAGTTTATAACAGTTATAAACTTGTATTTACTTTTCTGGGCTGCAGTGGATAACCATAAAATCAATCTGTAAAAAGTTATTATCAGTTATAAACTTTTTTTATTTGATAATAATAGTTATTAATAGTTTTAAATAGTTTTGAATGAATTTAAACTTTAAAATCATTCTAAAATTCTTATTATATGAAATCATTATTAATTATAAGTTTAAAATAATTATTTTCAATTATTAAAAATTGATAATAGTTATTAATAGTTATTTACTTTTTTTTACTGATCAAATATTCACATTTTTCGGCAATCCAAAAAACTTAAAAAAGTAAATAACTATTTATAACTATTTATAATAGTTTTAGACTTTTATAAAAGTCTCAAATCCTGACTTTATAATCTACTAATATCAGTTATAAACCTTTTTTAACTTTTATTATAGAAGATCATTTCCGCCTGGGCTCCATTAGTATCAGCTGCAATTCCAGCTCCAGTAGCACCTGGAGAAGAGGAAAAAGAGAAAAAGAAAATGACATAATGCATTCTCTGAACGAGTAAAAATGACTCAGGATCTTGTGCAAGCTATTAATAATGGATTGTACTACTTTGAAGAAGATCTTTAAGAAGATGACGGAAAAGTAAGTGATTCAAACATGAATTTTTTTTCATATTTAATATAAAAAACTAGCCACATTCAACGTCATTTGCACATATTATTTCTTTTTTTGTTTTATTTGATTATTTACTTTTTATTTATTTGCGGTTATGAACATGATCAAGTTAATTTCAATTTGAAAATTTGCTTCAATCCCTTTAAATTAAGCAATAAAACATAAATTTGATAAATAAAATACTTAATGAAATTTTTCTTATGCTATTTTAATTATTCAGTTTTGAATATTTAAATTCAAGAATTTAATCTTCAAAATTCAAATATATTGGATTTTGGCGCCTATTCTATATAGACTAATTAAATGAGTCTACAAAAACTAATTAAAACAGACTTATTCTGATGGCAGATTTCATCTATAATTTTTAAAGAGAGGATAGTATAATATTTTATATTTATAACATGTAGCACGATAATCACATACTATAACATGATGAAAAATTTCTATTTTCGTCTTCTATTCCCGGCAAAATAGACCATGTTAATACAAAATTATCTGATTTTTCTTTTCTGTACATGCACAGAGTATTCAAACCTACAATTTTTTTTTTGTTTTTCCGAGGTACTAGGTGAATCTTCCGAGGCCCCCGTCCTTGCTTACAGCATGGAGGGGGGCCCACTAAGACCATCACGAAGCGCCGGGCTCCGCGGTGTGAGGGATTTCTACCCCCTAAACACCCAAAACCTTTCCCGCGGCGTTCACCGGAATCCGGTCCGGAACTGTTATACACATTACTTCGGACCGGTCGGCGTTTCTATGCCCTACGGCAATCTTATATATCTTGTCTCGTCTGTCTGTTTTTCGTCTTCTGTATCAGTTTTCAAGGCAACCGTCAGTCTTTTTGCCTTGTAGTACGTGAGTCACGTAGCGTGCTATGTCGTCCCAGTTTTGTTTGCTTGACAGCATCAGTGTCACGACGTTCTCCGGTGTGATGTCACCTGTCTTCGTCTGTAGTCTGTGTCTCGCGACTATCCAGCGGGGGCACACGAAAAATGTGTGCTCCGCGTCGTCTCTATTATGTCCGCAGTACCTGCAGGACGGGGTCGTTACCTTCCCCATCCGATGCAGATACTGGCGGAAGTATCCGTGTCCGGATAGGAACTGGGTCAGGTAAAAATTCACCTCCCCAGCTCCTCTCTTATGCCAGAGTCGCACGTCCGTTATGAGGCGTCTCGTCCACTTGGCTTTGTCGCTGTCTGTCCATCGCGTTTGCCAGGATGTCAGCGTCGTCGTCCGTGCGTCTATGGAGGCCCTCGCTCTTCCCCTTTCTTCGCTGTACTCGTAGATCCTCTTCCGCTCGAGAGCGAGAAGGTCTACTGGGACAACCCCTGCGATCACTAGTACCGCCACCTCTGCGACGGTGCGGTACGCGCACGCGATTCGCAGCGCTCCCAGTCTTTGTACCGCCGCGATCTTTTTGCGGTACTTCTCTATTCGCGTCGCGTCCGCCCATATCTCGGCCCCATAAAGGAGCATCGAGTTGGTCACTGTCATAAGCAGTCGTCGTACGCTCGGTCTCGGTCCCTTCGTATTTGCCATGAGGCGGGCGAGGGCGGCGGTCTTTAATGCCGCTCTCTCAGCGACGCCACGTATGTGCGGCCAGAAGGTCATCCTCGTATCCAGGGTCACCCCAGGTATTTGGCGGACCGTCCAGGATGCACAACGGACGTCCCCACCGTCATGGGTATCGTCGTGTCTATCCGTTTCCTAGTTAGGTATAGTAACTCCGTCTTTTGCATGGCCAGCTGTAGTCCCCGGCTTTGCATCCATTCGTCCACCCGTCTCATGGCTTGGGTCAGCCTCATCTGAGCCAGTTGTGTATCCTTGGTCGTGATGACGATGACCAAATCGTCTGCGTAGCCGACCAGATAGACCCCTGGCGGCATCGGAAGATCCAACACCTCATCGTAACCTACGTTCCAAATATCGGGGCCAAGGATCGAGCCCTGCGCTACTCCCGCCGTCATTTTTCTTTTCTTAACCCCAGTCTGCGTCCCGTACGTAATGTAACGGTCTCGTAGATAGTCCTTGAGGATTCGGAGAAGGTATGGGGGTAGCGGGAAAGCGTCGGAGAATGCCCGCACGATGTCCGTCCACCTCACCGAATTGAAAGCGTTTCGTA
The DNA here is from genome assembly GCA_036365515.1 of Torymus aiolomorphi. Taxonomy (NCBI): domain Eukaryota; kingdom Metazoa; phylum Arthropoda; class Insecta; order Hymenoptera; family Torymidae; genus Torymus; species Torymus aiolomorphi. The sequence continues at coordinate 9,531,540 of CM070873.1, read as the reverse complement.
CGTCGAGTGTTGCCATGAGCACTATTGGCCTGTTCTTGTGGGGTCTAGTCTGTGCTCTGTCAAAGGAGTCGATCACTTTTTGGATCGCTCCTATCGTCGATCGTCCTTGTCTGAACCCGTACTGTCTGTCGTTCAGGCCGCCAGCGTCCCGAACCGCCTGTTGGATTCGCGGTCTCAGGAGCATTTCGAAGAGCTTGCCAAGTGTATTCAGCAAGCTCAGCGGTCTGTAGGATGACGGCGAGTCCGGGTCCCCACCCTTTCCTTTGTCAATGAGGATCAGTCGCGCCGTCTTCCAATCTTTGCTGAACACGCCCTCCGCCAGGCATGTATTATATAGGTTCAGGAGTATCCCCGGGCGTCGTTTTGCAACAATCCCGAGGATTTCCGCTGGAATACCGTCCGGACCTGGTGCCTTCCCCGCCGGGAGCTGCGCAACAGCCAAGCTGAGCTCACCCCGGGTGAACTCATGCACATCGCCGCCGCTAGTATCGTCGCCCCCCCACCCTTGTTCAAAGTGTGTAGGGAAGAGTCCGTCAATGATTCTGTCCATCGTTTCTTCGTCCCTGACTACCGGTGGATTGTTGCCTCTCAGGTTGCGGGTGACGATCTTGTAACCCGCTCCCCAAGGGTCTGAGTCCACCTCGTTAATCAGTTTGGTCCAACTTTCCTTTTACTGTCATTGATAGCGCGCCTCAGTTCTTTGCGCGCTACCCGGTACTCCTCCGAGTGGGCCATCGCGTCCGCTTTGTTGCGGACGCGCTGGGCCCTCCGTCGGAGCCGTAGGCATTCGCGTCGGAGGCGCGCGATATCTTCGGTCCACCAGTACACCGGTTCTTTGTCACGTCTCGTCCGTTTTCTTGGCATAGAGGCGTCACAGAGCCGTCTCAAGAGCCCCGACGTTTCCTCTGTTAGCTTTTCAGCCTTTTCCCTACCACCGATGCCGCGAGGGATCACCGTTGTCGGGTCCGGTTCACTGTCCAGCTGTGCCGTCAGTTTGTCAACGTCTAGTTTTTTCATGTTCCATCCCGCGGGAGTTTGGGCGGTCCCTGTTCTGTTCTGTGCTTTGTCGGTCACTCCGAAGATGATGTACTGGTGGTCGCTGGCCGTGTAGCCCTCGAACACCCGCCACCCCTCGACATTTCGGAGAAGTCCAGTCGTCACAAAGGTCACGTCTGGGATGGATGCGCCATAGCCGGGTCTCCTGTATGTCGTCGCCTGTCCCACGTTTGCTACTGTTAGGTCTAGCCTCGCAGCCAATTCCAACAGCAGCCGTCCACGTTTGTTCGTCGTCGTCATGCCCCACTCAATGGCTCTGGCGTTAACGTCCCCGTGAAGATAACGGGGCCGGGGATGCCCCTAAGCGCGTCCTCGAGGGCCGCCACCTTTCGTTCGAACTCCGCGGCGCTACAGTTCGGAGTAAGATACACGCTGACATACGTCACATCAGACACCCGCGCCCAGACGTAGTCCTCGCCCCTCCCTTGGCTTGTGATACGCGACCTGGCCCGCCCCCGGAACCACAGCGCCGCAGAACGGGAGGTATTAACGAACCAAGTCGGGCTGTCTCTGTCTCTGTACGGCTCGCTTATCATTATAACGTCCGCGTTCATCTCCTCGGCAAGCTGGGGCAGTAAGGCATGAGCCAGGCTACTGCCGTTCAAGTTGCCTTGGAGCACTGTCGTCGTCTTGTTAAGTGCGAACGGTCCTCTGTCTCGCTCTTGCCTCCGTCAGCGCTGTTTTGAATGCGGTGCAGAGCGCCGTGCCCGGAACGTGCGCTGCCCCTCCGCCTTCCTGTGATGGGCACAAGAAACAGAGGGGAGCACCCGTGCAGGCCCCAGCCCTGTGTCCATTTTTTCCACACTTCCAACAGCAGTCGCGTCTGTCCGGTCCTTTACAGTTTGTACGGTAATGGCCGTAGCCGAGACACTTGTAGCATCTCGGCACCATCAGTCGGGTCCTCACTCGGCAGCTGACAAACCCTATCTTTATACGTCCCATCTCGAGTAGCCGTGTCGCGTCTCGGTCTCCGAGCTCGCAGATAGCCATCTTCTGTCCTCGGCTGTTTGGCCCGAGGACCGAGACCCGTCTATCCGCGCCCGGGTTCAGTACTCCGTCTAGTGCGATTCGTACTTCGTCAGTATCTGTAAGGCAATCCAGGTCCAGTATCTCCAGGGTCACTTTTCGGGTCATGTCCTTGATTGTCCCCTGTTCGCCTAGCATCTCCAGGAGACATCCACTCAGGTTTCCGTGAGTGCTACCATCTCCTTTGGTGCGTACTAGTGCGGCGCCGCCCTTCGTCTTTGTGACTCCTCTGATTTGGAGGTTGTTATCAGAGGTGTCAACCGTACGTAGCGTCTGCACCACGTCCACGAAGGTCTTGCCGTCTTTGGGCACGATTAGCACTACGCCGCCCCGTTGTTTAGAGGCCTTGCAGTTTGGACGTAGTGGCGGTCTGGGGCCCCCATTGCTTTTTTCTTCTTTTTCTTCTTTTTGTTCTCCATAGTTTTCCAGCCTTCTTGGGGATTTTCACCTGTGCCTACTTGGGTTTCAACCAGGTCCCTCTGTCGTCTGATACCTGGATTTGGGGGCGTTGGATGTTGCTGGCAGTCTTCTTCTTCTTGGTTTTTTGGGTCTCAGGCTGTGATTCTGGACTGTCCCCTGCACCTCTACGCCGTTTGGGAAGCCTGATTTTACGGGCCTTCCTCTTGGCTTCTTCGCGTGCGGTTTGGAGTACCGCCAGCAGAGCCCTGAGCGTCTTCAGCCCCTCTTTAACATCTTTGGAGATGTTCTTCTGCTTCTCCGTTGCTCTCTCCATTATTTTAATCTCAGCCAGCATGCTGCTTACGGTTTTGTCTACCTCGTGCTCCAAGTTGGAGGGCCCTGTGACGTCGTCAGGCGACGTGCCAGAGGTGCTAGCGTCGCTGATGGCGCTATAAAAGCTTGACGTGCTGGCTGTTCTATGTCTGATCTCCTGAGTGTTGCCTGGTGTCAGGTACTCGGTGTTGGGCGGGACACCCGATGCAGTTTGCGCTCTAACTGCGTTTTCTGTACTTTTGTCTTGCATTTTGTTTTTTACTCTCCTGAAAACTAACTTCGTGTGGGTTGTGTTGTGTTGGTCAGAGTACCTTCGGCCTAGGATCAGGGGCATCCGCCGGCGTACTCCCGGGAAGTTCCGCCACCCCGGTAGGCCGCAGTGGCCTCGTCGGAGCCCCCACACCCCGCAGCAGCGTCCCACCCGGGAACCACCCGGCACTGATACGGGAGAGGGATTATACACCGTTATGCAGGGCAGCCTCCCTGCTGGTTAATGCAGGGTTCGGGCCCCTCACTACCGGCGGCCCAGGAGCGCTCCGGCCACTATCCGATGGCGGCCGGACTGGTTTTATCCGGTGTACCCTCTGCGGGCCGGGGTTGCGGGACCGCAAGCCAGCACAGCGAAGCTCGTAGTCCGTCGTCCAAAGGTTCTGCTGTGCAAGTGTCGTGCGTGTTCGTCTGTCAGTGTACTGCGTGTTAGAGGTGTTGTGTGTTTCTTTCTTTGTGATGAGTGGCTGTAGCAGAGTCAGGTACCACTATTCTTGACTCTTTTTCCCTTCTCGCTTAATGAAGCTCGGAGGTTCCCTTTTTAGGCTCCGCGCCCCACACGGGAAGGGTGTAACCCGTGACCCAGAGCCTCCGTCAGCCGTTTCTGTTGTAGCGTTGCTGTTGGAAGCATTGACGCGACAGAAGACGTTTCCAGCTGTCACGTACGTGGACGTGGAGGTTGAGGATTTACCTGTATCGGGTTACCCCTTTACAGACTATGACAGCCAAAATTCAAACCTACAATAACAACAGTACTAATAAAACAAAATTTATTTTCCTAGTACGGTTCTGCAGCATCGGCCAGAAATTACAAGACCATTAATACCATAAGGCTTTCGAAGAAAGTAAGCACCAAACTGGGAACTGCAACTTTAACAGTCAAAAATGGCATCAAAGTGGGCAACCTTGACTGAGAGGCTTCCTGACATGCGCTGCTCAAGAGCTCCATCTGTCTGCAGCTTATCCGTGGAACCTGATCTCCAGTCTGTATTTATTTTAATATTCAGCAAATTATTATATTTTGTGTATTATGGCTAGACAGGAATTAAGTATTATATAATGATAGATTCTTATTTAGTGAAATAAATGCAGGTCATATTGTCGCTTCCTACAAAGACTAGCACATTTGAATTTAGCATAAATGTTGACATCGATAAAAATAGGATCTGACTTCACTCCAAAAATTTTAGATCTAAATTCTTAATTTTTGTCCACATATTTGTAACAAGCAATTTTATTTCTGAAATACTGTTTTAATACAGTAAAAATATCTGGACAATAATTATTATTTTATTTTAAAGTTTTTTTTTTATTTCAGGTTATTTTAATTAGGTCCTCCACCCCCAGGAGTTTTAACTCGATCAAGGTCTGCCTCAAGTTTAGATTTGAAGACATTTTATATGCTACACTGCTATATATGTGCCAATTTGAATATTTGTCAATAATTTAGCATGGTACGGCACAGTGTGGCACAGTGTTGCACAGTATGGCACGATACTATATATATTATAGATTTTAGTATAATTAGTCAGGTAATTATTTTTTCAAATCTATATAAAAAAACTTCATACGTCATAAAATACATAAGAAAACAACATTTTAGCACCTCCCTGGCTCCTATATTTTCATTTATAAGTCTGTAATATAACCATTGGATTGAAGGATCAATTTTTGTATATCATCTCATGTCTGTCAGCGCTGCTCTGGAACGCTTCGACCAAATCAATGAGATTATGGGGAAAATCTTCTTTATATATATTTACACAAATAAGCAGAGCAGATTTTGAAAATAGACATCCAATTAATTTTTACTTATAGAAATATGTGAAGAAATTGGAAAAATCATTAAAAAATCATTAAAAAATCATTAAAAAATTATTCAAATATGTATATCAATGGAAGAATTCAAATTTTTCAAAAATCTGCTCCGCTTATTTTTTGTAAATATATATAAACAAGATTTTCCCCACCCTCTCATTCATTTGGTCAAAGCATTCCAGAGCAGCGCTTTCAGACATTAGATGATATATAAAAATTGATCCTTCAATCGAGTGGTTATATTACAGACTTATAAATCAAAATATAGGAGCCAGAGAGGAGCTAAAATATAGTTTTTTATGTATTTTTTGAGGTATAAAGCTGTTTTTTATATAGATTTGAAAAAATAATTACCTGACTAATTATACTAAAATCTATTTTTTCATGCTTTAACATAGGCTTGCCCCCTTAACGGATGCCTTGTAAAAATAACTTTAAAATAAAAATATTTTGTTAAATTTGCCATACTAAAGTTGCCATACTATGATAGACTGTGCCGATCCATGCCAGACTGTGACGATCTATGCAAGACTGTGCCAATCCATCCCAGACTGTGTTGATCCATGCCATTTATTTTAAAATTTTTGTATCGTACCATACTGTGTCAAACCGTGCCAGACTAGGCCACACTATGACACACTATGCCAGACTATGGCAAATTACAGTTTGGCATAGTGTGTCATAGTGTGACCCAGTCTGGTACGGTTTGACACAGTATGGTACGATACCAAAATTTTAAAATAAATGGCATGGATCAGCACTGTCTGGGTGGATTGGCACAGTCTTGCATGGATCATTACAGTCTGGCATGGATCGGCACAGTCTAACATAGTATGGCAACTTTAGTATGGCAAATTTAACAAAATATTTTTATTTTAAAGTTATTTTTACAAGGCATCCGTTAAGAGGGCAAGCCTACGTTAAAGCATGAAAAAATAGATGTTAGTATAATTAGTCAGGTAATTGTTTTCAAATCTATATAAAAAACAACTTTAGACCTCAAAAAATACATAAAAAATGAATAAATTTTTAATTTTTAAACTAAAAAATAATTTTTAAATACAGAAAATACTTGATTTATCGATTTCAAATTTTATTTTATTAATAGAAATACATAATTCAAAATAATAATTATAAAATAATTTTTAATTTTCTGAAATCTTTGATCAAGTTCCACTCGTGGACAGTAAATTGGTCCGGTGTCAAACCATCATGTCTCATTCGATCATCCAGTTGTAAATATATATTGCGGAAATCTCTATACACCTGACAGATGAAAGGAACTGTAAAAATAAATCCATAAATCAATTAAGAAAAAATGTTAAACTCTGATTTAAATAAAAGCAATATTTACCTGATAAAGGTGATGTGAAAATGTCTGTTCTTTTATTTATCCTACTAGTTATCTCGTTCACACAAGTTTCCAAATTTGTAATCAGTCCATCATTTATTAATTTTTCTGTAATTTTGTCCATCTCCTCCATTATCAAAATTCTTAAGACAAATAATTGACTTTCTGTTAGCATTTTTTGGATTTTATAATGTCTATTAGAAATTCGTTCGTTACTTATGACACACGTAAAACAACAAACGATCTAATAAATATTAAACAATTGCAGTTTGAACATGCGCGCGCACTAAAGTGAATCTATCAGCAATAATGTATATTAAAACGGTATTATGACGGGAAACGGTTTTTAGGGTCATTTGTGTTTTTCGGCGGATGGTATACCTGATCCCTGGCAGGCGGCTGGGGGCGCTGGGGCCTGGGAGCAGCTGTCAGCTTGCTTGCTGTTGCCATCTGCTTCGTTCGATTCTAACCTTATACTCGACTGATTGACACCAAGGCACCTGGTAAGCTTACCTATAATAAGATTTTAATCGTTCCTAACATTTTTTTCTGTTTCTTTTATGGTGAATTACTTCGACAAGATCTTTGTGTATACAATGAAAAGTCAGATATTTACAGTCTTGGTATGATCATTTTCGAGCTAGCTAATGGTATTTATTGTACCCTTTTTTGACGTACCAGATATTTTGATGTACCCATTTTTGACGTACCAGATGGTGACTGAAAAAGGTAGAGGTTGTATTCCTCAAATCCATTATGGATCTACATAACAAAACTATTCAGAACCATTTCATACCCTCACTGAACTTTTCCTTCAGTGCGATCAAAGTAATCGTCCAGGAATTGCTCAGCTTTTAGCTCACTGATTTTTTAACAATATAAAAAAGCTGATAGTTTATTACTTAATATTCATAAACCTATTAAACCTTTACAATAGTAACAGAAAGTGGGTATGTATTCTTTTTTGCTAACTTTATATGTATATATAATTAAAAATTAGAGACTTCAAAATAAAAGATTTTAATTTTGATTCACTATATGGCTCTGTTGCTATTGTTTACCCTTTGTGATTTCTTTCCAGAAACATCCCTATGAGCAACAGCAGCAGCAATATGAGCTGACGTAGACCAATAAAGTGTGTGGTCGTTGTAGATGGCACAATTGATGAGACCTGCATGATTATCTCCTACATGACAGACAGCTTTCCCCCGGAGAGTAAGTGCGCTTTCTCTATTTTGGACGTTTCTTTTCTTAACATTTTTTTATTAAGCACTCATAAATCTCTCTCTAACTTTTTTTTTGTATCCACTACTTTTATATTTATTCTCATTTCAGGGGGCAAGCCTGGGTTAAAGTCTGAAAATATAGATTTTAGTATAATTGGTGAGGTAATTATTTTTTCAAATCTACATAAAAAAACAACTTCATACATCATAAAATACATAAAAAAACAACATTTTAATACCTCCCTGGCTCCTATATTTTCATTTATAAGTCTGTAATATAACCACTGGATTGAAGGATCAATTTTTGCTCTGGAACGCTTCGACGAAATCAATGAGATTATGGGGAAAATCTTCTTTATATATATTTACACAAATAAGCAGAGCAGATTTTGAAAATAGACACCCAATTAATTTTTACTTATAGAAATGTGTGAAGAAATTGAAAAAATCATTAAAAAATCATTAAAAAATTATTCAAATATGTATATCAATGGAAGAATTCAAATTTTTCAAAAATCTGCTCCGCTTATTTTTTGTAAATATATATAAACAAGATTTTCCCCACACTCTCATTCATTTGGTCAAAGCGTTCCAGAGCAGTGCTTTCAGACATTAGATGATATACAAAAATTGATCCTTCAATCGAGTGGTTATATTACAGACTTATAAATCAAAATATAGGAGCCAGAGAGGAGCTAAAATATTGTTTTTTATGTATTTTTTGAGTTATAAAGTTGTTTTTTATATAGATTTGAAAAAATAATTACCTGACTAATTATACTAAAATCTATTTTTTCATGCTTTAACCCAGGCTTGCCCCCTTAACGGATGCCTTGTAAAAATAACTTTACCGATGATAAATATTTAAAAATAGTGTATCAAAAGTTGTACTTAAACTTATTTTAAATTTGATTTTGCTGCTGTAAATTTTGTTTTCTTTTACTGTTGTTATTTCTTAATGTATAGTACAACAGTATATTTAAGTTTTAAAAGACTAGTATTGTAAGAATAATATATATAATATATCTAATGATAATTCTGTTTTTAGATTTTATAACTACTCTGCACCAATGATTTTTAGTTGCATCGCAGTAAGGTTATACTTATGGGATACAGCAGGACAAGAACATTATGATAGTCTTACTACTACTATCTTATCCGCAGACAGATGTGTTTCACATCTGTTTCGCTATGACAAGCCCATCTTCACTTGAAAATGTTACGAGTAAGTGGTATTCAGAAATAAAGCATCATTGTCCTGATGCACCAATGATACTTGTGGGGACGAAAATTTACTTGCGAGACGATTGAGAAACACTAACTGCCTTGGCTGAACAGAGACTCAGTACCATTAAACGGGAACAATGCCAGAAATCAGCTAATAAGGTAAATAACAGATAACCTCACAAAAATAAATTTCGTGTTATTTGATTAATAATTAAAAGATCAGTGATTCTTATATTTGTATTAATTATTTTAATTGTATATGATTTTAGATTCCAACTATTAACTATATTGAGTATTCTGCTTTGTCACAAAGTGGTTTGAAGCAGGTGTTTTTATGAAGCTGTGCGTTCTGTACTTCGACCTGAAGAAACTTTAGGAATTAATGATGTTTCATTGAAGTTACGTTTAAAAAGATAGTTTACAGTTAAATCTTTACTATTTTGATTACTTTAGTCTGTAATGTTAACTTGTGAGATTTTTTATATAACGAATCTTTAAAAATTCCTTTGTACAAATTTTTTTCGTGAAGTATTACAATTTGTGTATTATACCTGTGAAAAAATTATACACAGTGCAGAATGTTTGAGATATTTTTAAAAGAAATTTATGTTATTTTAAAAATTCTTTTAAAATAACATTCTTTAAGTTTTTCAGAATTGCCTTTAAATTTCTTGAACGAAAATCGAAATACGATGAATGTTATTAAGAAGTTACTTTAAATTAATCATAATTTACTACACTGTGAACTATTTACAAAGCACAAGATAATAGTAGTAAGGATATGTTCTAATTAAGAACCGCGATTGTTCGCAAAAATAAATTGTTCAGCGCTCCGAATACACTAGGCCGCGACACATGATAAAATCACCCGGTGTTGTCAAGCACAAGTTACTTCTCAGTTCTGAAAATACAGATTGTTAGCAATAACTTTTATTGTAATCGGTGCTTTTATTGGAATCCTATGTATTCATATCTCCTGAAAATTTTTCGCTCCGTATTAAAGGGCGTGGACCTGAGCCGTGATGGTGGATATTTTCATTAAGTTCTAATCATACTTATTATTAGAAGAATCATAAATAATAATAATTATTAATTATTATTATTTCTCATTATTCGAAGACTATATTTTTTATGTACATTAAACTTTAAACAAATAAATCGGAAAAGCAGAAGTTTTTTTAGTTACATGAACTAAATTGCAGTCGAATATTTCCAAAGACTTGAACTTTTTTGACAATGTTTAGTGCAGAAACAAAAAAAAAATATACATTTAGTTAGTTGAATACACTATAGTTATAACGATCAGAAAAGAAAAAACAAATTATGTAATTTAGTGTTTAATAGTGGACATTTTCTGCATGATAACTGCAACGAGACTTCTGACTACCCAAGTTCAATTTTAAACTTTTTGAAAAGAAAACTCTTTGACACGTTTTAAGTTTAATAAAGAACTACAACGTATCAGAGTTTTTTTCTTAAAATTAAAAATTGAATAAGAAAAACAGGAACCCAATTTTGAGTAATAGCTTGGGTATCGCATCACCTTAATTTTAAAAGAAAAAAATATATTTACGTAATATTTATTACAATCTTGTATTTAACAAAATATTGCAAGTAAAAATAAATTGTTATCAAACGAATTTAAAGAAGAGTTTGCCATTCCATAAAGTTCCCTTCAAAAGACGTGTAAAATATTAAAAAAAAAGAAAGAAATAATACAAAAAAAATAATTAAGTATGAAATTAAGTGCACGCAAACTCTCGATAAACATAATTGACAGATCTGCCGTTAAACTTTTATACTTACTCCGAATAGACGGAATGGAGAAGCGCTAGGCAAGTCAGCAAGAAAAATAAATGGAGCAGAGTGATTGTGATTGCGCGAAAAGAGAGCGAGACGAGCTTCGATAAGAGTCTAATAAAAGGAAAATAAAGAAAAAAAAAGTCGACATTTCTATTAATAAGTTACCCTCTGACACTCACTCTGATGTACACTCACCTAAAACACATACACAAAATACTTGTAATTCTGTATATATAAATAAATACATCCCTCTTGTCAATTATTGTAGTTGTACATTGTGCAACTAGGGGAGAAAATAAGCTATTTCAAGCGAGGGCGGTATGTTTAGTATGAGTTGTAGTCTCGGGCGCCCGAGACGGAGACGAGTAAAAGTTTGAAAAAGTGGATTTTTTCATTCTTTCCTAAATCACGCTCGAAATGCGCGATTTTCTACACGGCTTTCAGGCATTAAAAAAGGCCCGATTCATGCACGTGTTGAAAAAAATAGATACGTACCTCGGCCGAAAAATAGAATATTATATTCGCATGTTTGTGGCGATCTACACGCAAATGGAATATCCTACTTCCTGGCCTAGGTTCGTAATATACTATAGTTTGAGGAAACTAATTGCCAATGAATTGGTAGCTGTTTTTTTTTTCAGGGTCTGAATACCTTTTTCTATGAGAATATTTTATTTAGCAACCAAAAATTTTAACCATATATTTCACTTATTTTTGACAAATAATTCTTTTTAAATATTTCGTTTGGGATTGAGTAAAAAGAAATTTTTAAAAAGTAAAAAATTAAAATTAATTTTGTAAAATAATCATGATAGTCGTAAATTACGCGAATATGTGTTTGAATTGCGTTTATAATGGAACAGCATGATTGTAGGTACAATTGCTCAAATTTTAAAGACAGAGCTAGTTAATTGTTTTTCATTAAACGTTTAAACAATCTCAGAGCGATCCAGGTTAGAAACGCTTCACATTTGCCCGGTGCATGTGCATAGGATTGAGAGAGGATCAAGACTTTGCTAGACGAGGAGGAAAAGATGCGCTTCTAGTCACATAATCGGATTATCGAATCAATTTGCTAATTGAGTAAGTAAATAACAATTACATTATTCGTAGGCAGTTACGAGGTAACATTAACATCAATTTTTTTTGCTCGTTAAATACTTTTGTAAACCTCAACGTATGCCCTATTTTTCGACGTATCATCCGGATGGTAACTACCAAATTGTAAAACCGTATATTGTAAAATATATCACGCGCCTTGCTATCTCGTTGCTCCGAATTCATCGTCGATGCGTCTGCATTAGTAGTCGTGTTACGCTACAAATCATTAACCTCCTTAATCCCCAATTACTCAATGAATTTATTATTTTTGTTATTTCTACAATAGGATGAAAACGATGAGCGATAAGGCACGGGGGGTCAAGAGAAAGAGGTTGTTGGCCAAGGTAGACAGGATTCACAACGGGAGATGCTACCGTGTGAACCGAACTAGTCTAAACAAAAGGATTCGGTAAGAATATTATTTTTAACAACATTATAGATAGGTATGAACAAATCTCAGGAATTTTTAACTTTTTAAAAACTGAAAAATTTCAGATTCATAAGCTATAATTAAAGTTCTTAATAAAGCATACCACCGAACCAAAGCTCACTATGTTCAATTTTCAATAGAGGAATAAACCACAATTTTGAATAATAATCACGGAAGTATTTTTAATTTCTAAAAATTACAAAAAGATCGAAATAATTGCATTTTTGTTTATTTCTATGTTTTTTTTTTATACAAGATCTATAAAAAATGTCACTATCATCATCAAATTTTCATAGGTTTTTCTTAATAACAAAAGCTTTAATTCAAGCCCTTATATAGGACATCAATGTGCCATGAAAAATAGTCCAGATATAAGTTTTTATTTTTCAAAATTAAATAAGTAAAAATTTCCCTTGAAAATTTAGATAATCAAAATCTTATAATTGGGCTATTTTTCATGGCACACATTGATGTTCCAGAACTTTAATTAAAGCTTTTATTATATAGAAAGAGCTATAAAAATTTGGTTATGATAGTAAGTGACCTTTTTTTTCTAGGTCGATTGGTAAAACATAAAAATAAAAAAAATTTGTTCTCTTTTTTTTTTATTTTTTGTTAAAAAGTCTTCCTTTATCATTAATGAAATTTTGTTTATTCCTTTATGGAAAAATAAACATTTTAAGCTATTCGGTACAATCACGTGTTTATTAAAGAACTTTAGTTATAGCCTGAGAATCTGAAATTTTGCAGTTTCTAAAAACTTTGAAGTTCCTCTGATTCGCTCATATCGACGCTTCCTATTCATAAGATGCAAGTTCTAACGCAAAACCATTACGGTTCATTTTCAAGAAACTATCGTCATAACCTTTTTAAAGCTTTATTAAAAGAATACGGCAATTTTTTTTTTTTCTTTAAATATTGATAAGAAAATGATAAATATATACAATTATACAGGTTTTAAATAAATTTCAAAGTTTTCAGAGGTACTTTTTAGTTTTAATAAGGCTCTCCCGAGAAGCGGTCGTGCCTAAAAAGTAGAGCCGCCCCGACGCGGCACTCGTTCGTCGTACCCTTGCGAATTTATACACATTCTTACTCACACTACAGTATCAATTACGAAAAAACGTCTCGCGGCGCGACACACACACTCTAACATGGCGAAAGTGAGAGGAAAAGAACTAAGAAGGGAAAGGCTCGGTAGTAAACAGAGTTGCGAGTACTTAATTCCCTGAGGTCATAAATTCCACTTCGTCAAGTTCGAAAACACGTAGGAATTTCGGACTTGATGAGAATCAATTCCAAAAAAACATAGGAATTTCGAACTTGAGGGCGGTCAAGTCCGAAAACATGTCAGAATTCCGGATTTGATGGGAGTCAATTCCGAAAACACATCGGAATTTCTGACTTGAGAGCGATGAAGTCCGGAATTCCGACGTGCTTTACGAATTGACTCTCATCAAGTCCGAAATTCCGATGTGTTTCCGGACTTAACCACCGGACTTAACCACCCACAAGTCCGATATTCCAACGTGCTTTCGGACTTGATTCCGATCAACTTCAGAATAGATTAACTTGATCGGAATCAAGTCCGAAAATACGTTGCTCTTCCGGACTTCAGGATGCAAAAAGTGCAAAATCTGCAACCCTGGTAGTTAGTAAAACACTCTCAGGCAATCTGGCTCTTCTTATCTGCAATTTCTCTTCGGCCGCGCGAAGTAGTATTACCGCAGCCATAAATACCGGCGTGCCGGCCAGTGCTGTATCTAGAACTATTTTAACATGGCCGCGTTTGACACTCTCACTAGATTTTAGTGAGTGCCAAGATAATTTAGGGATTTTGTAGAGAGCGGTGCGCCGACACGGTGGTGCGGCTGTCTGTGGCGCTAGGGGCACACGGGGCAAATTGGGATGAAGCATTCAGAGCTGGTGTCTGCAAATTATGTTTGCTTAACCCAATTTAGAGAATTGCGGTAAATATGTGTTGGCATTAATAATATGCATAAATACGTTTTAGCAAAAACGGAGAAAAAATTAGATAAGTATTACTTATTATTTAAATTTTATTGTTTATTTGAATAATTCTGAAGGGAATAAAATTCTTTTACATAATCATTTAAATACTCAAAACATTCTTCGACAAATATAAATTATTTTTTGTTTTTTTTTTTTGTATTTCTAAAAACTGTACATTTGTAATGCATATGGACCGAAAAAATATAAACTGATGTTTTGTTATAATTCAGACAGCCATACATGAAAAAGACAATAAGGATGTGCATTAATGTGTTTGAAGTTCTGAACGTTCATCGTGAACGAAATATCGAATATTTCCAAAATCGTTTTTTTTTATATTATCTGTTAAATATATGCATAAAACTAATAGAAACTGCGATATAAGTTATTTTCTAAGTGATCATCCCTCAAAATCAACCCTCAAACCGCCCCCACAAGACAATACATGATAAAAAATTTTATATTTTAACAGTTTATGAATTTCCTAAAAATTTGATCACGGGAATTTCTTCGAGAGCTTACCAGAGACCCATACAAAAATTGACGACACCAAAATCGATTCGGAACTCTTCCTTCAGGGGATGCAAGTGGGGCAAAACGGCTAAAAATACATGAAAAATACCTTTAAAAAATACTGTCTCTAGCGACTATGAAATTCATAAAAATTTTATCACGTGAATTTCTTCGAGAGCTTATCAGAGACCCATAAAAAAATTGCCGGTATCAAAATTCATCTGGAAAGTTTCGTTTAGGGGTGTGGAAGTGGGGCAAAACAGCTAAAAATACATGAAAAAGATTTCAAAAATTCTGTCTCTAGCTATTATGAAATTCCTAAAAATTTTATCACGGGAATTTTTTTAAGGAATTTTCCTATTGTAAAAGGGAGACAGCGATTATTATCAAATTGAAGCTTACAGAGCCAACTTCAGAGCATTATAAAAAAATTTCATTTGCTAATACAGTAGCTGGTAAGATAGGTTAGCGTGCAGGCGAGCGTAGCGCGCACTGCTTTAGAATCTAATTCCTATTGTAAAAGGATGATAGCGATTATTATCGAATTGAAGCTTACAGAGCCAACTTCAGAGCGTTATTACGTTATCGAAAAATTTCATTGGCGAATTGAGTAAGTAAGATAGGCTGGTGTGCAGGCGCGCATAGCGCGCCCTGTTTTAGAATCTAGTAGGGGTAAAAAGTAGGGTGCACGAGTACTCGGCTCGGCGTGTTTGAACTGTATCGAGCTTTTTCTTCGAACTTGAATCGAGTATTCTATACTTTGAACTACTCGAGTCAGGTCGAACTACTCGAATTAAGTAGTTCGATCTAGATAGAACTAGCTGGCTCTCTTAGAAACTTATAAAATGATATACTTAATTAGCTGAATTTAATTTGTTTTTGGATTTATCTATACTTAGTGATAATAATTATAATTATCGTAAGATTACTTATAATTATCTAGAATTTTTTATTTATAATTCTTTTATAATTTATTCACACTGAAAAAAAAATTATAAATATTAAATAAATATTTATTTGAATAGTAGCAAAAA
The DNA here is from genome assembly GCA_036365515.1 of Torymus aiolomorphi. Classification (NCBI taxonomy): domain Eukaryota; kingdom Metazoa; phylum Arthropoda; class Insecta; order Hymenoptera; family Torymidae; genus Torymus; species Torymus aiolomorphi. Next base: position 9,515,943 of record CM070873.1, on the reverse strand, counting down.
AATATTTTCTTGTAACAAATAATTATTTTCTTAATTTAAATAAAATTAAGTTCGAAGTGCCCTATCATTTCATACTGCTCGATCAAAGTTCGAACTACTCAATATATCAAGTAAACGATTTGATTCGACTCGAATTCGAGTCGAGTTTATAGAGCAAATAGTTCGGATCTTCGAGTAGTCGTACACCCTTAATAAAAAATTACTGACATTTGTCAATACGTATTGATTAAATTTTCAGGGGAAAGACTAACATCCTTATCTATATCTATATCATTTCCAAAGATATTCTCTAAATATATTTTTTACTTATAAAGAAAATTATTTTATAAACGTGAGTGTGTAGCGAATCTCCACAAGTTTAAAAAATTACTACGCTATTTAAAAAATTACTAATGTTAATGTGTACCTAAAATATAATTTTTTTTTCTGCCAACTGCTTTATATGTCTCTATAGACAAGAAAAAAGTTTTACTAATTTGCTTACTGTTTTTATTTGATATAATCAATATTTTTCTACAAGATGCAATAGTTTCTTACAAGCAAAAAATTTTTTTTTATAACGGACAAATAGTATTTAATTTTAATTTTTATAAAAATGCAACGTCGCGGAGATAATATTTTTGTTAATAGTAGGCACATCGTATCCAATCACATTTACCGATAATTTATCAAGAGTTGATAGCCTAAAAAAATTGGTACAGCGTTCTTTTACCCATATTCTGGCATTTTCTTTTTTATTAACATTTATAAGTATAAAATCGTCTTCAGTACGCGAAGGAAATATCTAAATGTAGGCCTCTTCTGATGCCCCATAAGCTTATGCTTACATAACAGTGAGTTCTATGTAGTGGAATATGTTATTGGAAGTGGATTATATAAATATTTGCTTGAGTTAGCTAAATATATAAGAACCATAGATGTGTCACAGTACTATAAAAGTTATTTCCCTCCCATCTGTCGAAAAAAATTAAAAAATTTTTTTAAAGGCACATCTACAGGACAATGTTTTCTTGTTCCTTAAGCCTTTCTGAATGTCAACAAAATTATTTACTTTTAAATCTAATATTAAGAATAATTTCCTCTTTTTTTTTTTCTAAACGACGACACCTTATAAATACTGGCATCTATCTATTTGATCTTTGCAAGAATAATTATCTACACTGAAATTATTACTTTAAAAGTTACAGTTTTCTAAGGAATAATCGTTATTACAATTATAACTTCCTATAATAATTTGCTACTAGCGATAATTTAATAAATATCTGAAAATATTAAATATCTGTCTTGTTTCAATTATCACATCAGCTTTACATATTTCTTATAATTACGAAATAAAAAATTAAATGGGATGACTGATGTTCTTTATTCATTTAGTTACTTCAATTACAATATGCATTACGTAAAGCTGATGTGGTGATTGAAAAAAGATTGATATTTTATATTTTCAGATATTTATTGAATTATCGCGTGTAACAAATTATTATGGGAAGTTATAATTGTAATAACGATTATTCCTTAGAAAACTGTAACTTTTAAAGTAATAATTTCAGTAAAGGTAATTATTCTTGAAAAGATCAAATAGGTAGATGCCAGTATTTATAAGTATCGTCATTTAGAAAAAAGACGAAATTATCCTTAATTTTTAGATTTAAAAGTAAATAATTTTTTTCACATTCAGAAAGGCTTAAAGAACAGAAAAACTTTGTCTTGCAGATGTGCCTTCAAAATTAAATATTTTTCCAAGTTTTGTCATTTAAAAAACAGGTGAAACTTCTTATCAATCCAAAATTGACTTATAAGTGTCTAAGAAAAATGATACTATTAAATTGAGCTTGTACATAATTTTTATAGCACGGTGTGACCTAAGTCCGCACTTAGGTCACGCCTATCCGTGACTTAAGTAGTCGATTATTGCACCGTGTTTATCGCACTCGCTGCGCTCGCGCGCTAACCTCACGGTGCAAAAATGGACTGCTTAAGGCACGAATAGGCGTCACAGCGGACTTAGGTAGAGGTGCTATAAAATAATACACGATACTTATGACTTGAGTGGCCCATCACACGACGTGAATTATCGCCCTCGCTACGCTCGGTCGCTAACCTCACGCCGTGCAATAATGGGCCACTTAAGTCACACGTATCGCAATGTACTATTTTAACATTCAGACAAACTTTGTCTTGTAGATGTGTCTTCAACAATTTTTTTTAATTTTTTTCGAGACGTAAGAGGGAAATAACTTTTATAGTACTGTGACATATCTATGGTTCTCAGATATTTAGCCAAGTCAAGCAAATATTTATATAATCCACTCTCAGCAACATGTTCCACTACATAGAACTCACTGTTATTCAAGGATAAGCTCATGGGACATCAGAAGAAGCCTAAATTTAGATATTTCCTCCACGTACTGAAGACAATTTTATACTTTTAAACGTTGTTAAAAAACTGTTAGAATATGGTAAAAAAACGCTGTAACAATTTTTTTAGGCTATCAACTCATGTTAAATTTTCGGTAAATGTGATCGGATACGATGTGCCTACTATTAAGAAAAATATTATCTCCGCGACGCTGAATTTTTATAAAAGTTAAATTTAAATACTATTTGTCCGTTATAAAAATAATTTTTTGTTTTTATAATTTTCTAAAAATATTTTCTTAAAAACGTGATGTCGATGCACCCCTCGTCAAAGAAATCATTATTTTTTCGTGGCACACATAAAAAACGGTAAATAGGTAGAAAATATATGTAGAAAAAAGAAGTATTTTATATTTTTTTTATAATTTTTTATATAATTTTTTATAATTTTAGGATATTTCGTCTGGTGGGAAGAAGAAGGTTCAGTAGTGTCCCACCTTCTTACGCGCTCGTCTGGAATAGGGGCTTTTCACGCGCTTTGCCGAGATAGAATCTTCTCCTCACCCGATGATCACTCTTGTTTTAAAGATTTTTTTCGTCCTATCTCACCGCGCGGACGAAGAACGTCGTATCTCGGCGCTCTTGCGGCGTAAACGACCAGTATACGCCGATATACGACGTTTTTCGTCCGTGCGCCGAGATATGATGTTCTTCAACCGCGCGGTGAGATACGACGTTCTTCATCCGCATGGTGAGATACGATATTCTTCGTCCGCGCCCTGAGATGCGACGTTCTTCATCCGCGCGGTGAGATACGACGTTCTTCGTCCGTGCGCCGAGATACAACCTTGTTCTGTTCAGCCGTCGATATACTCACGCGCCAATGACCGTGTAAAAAATTTGTGAATTTGACTTTTGGCATAAACCTTTGTATTTTTAATTTGCAATTTAATAATTACGATTTTTCTCCGTAAATGTTTTTAAATATAATTTTATATATATTTTTGAATCATGTATTTATGCAAAATCAAATATGCAGACAGAATGCAATTTTATATTAAAATATATTCATTTAAAAACATTATTCGATGTAATTATCTATTCTAAAATATGATTTTTTAAATTATTAAAATTTCAACTCCACTAGAGTAATAAATGTGTATAATATAATAACATTTTTTCATATTATAGACTATAATTAATTATATTTCAGAGGAATATGGTGTTTTGATTACATCACATAAATGCAAACTGTAAAATCGTTTAGGCTCATCATCTTAGCCCGTATGGATTTTGACTTGGGATTTTCGTTTTATTTGCGTCTAAATAAACCAATTAAAGGCTTTTTTGCGCATCGCCGATTTGTATTTTTGTATTGTAAATCGTACTTTCGGGTATAGAGTTGAGTGATATTCTAATTATTCTTTGAATAAAAATGTTTTTTAAATTGTACCGCACCGTAAGATAATTGGAAATTGTACTCTTACTGCTGAGGTATTTGATTGTTGATTAACATTTACTCAATAATATATTAGGCCTTAGAGAATGGGAATATGTATTATGATATATATATATATATATATATATATATATATATGTTTTTACCGGCTTATGGAGCCCTTTTTATATATTATCCAGGCTAATGGAGCCCGAAATCGCTAATGGAGCCCGGGCTCCATTAGTTCCTATATTATCCATGCTAATGGAGCTCGGGCTCAATTAGCTGCACCCAAAATTCTATATTTTGCCGGGTAATGGAGCCCGGGCTCCATTAGCAGAGATAATACAGAATGCATATAACACTATGAAAATCATATAATCCGGGCGCCACGAAGATTTCCGTAGCCGATGAACCTCTAGGGCTACACCAAAGTTTCTCTGACGTATTTTGACCCGCTGTATCCGAATTTCGAGAGTGTTTTCACGGGAATTGTTGAGGAAAAGTTCGTTTTTCGCTATAAAAAAATATAGTCGTATTCTTTGTGTAATTTTAAGACATTTTTGTTGTACAACTTTTTCTGGAAAATGTATCCTTCTCCGTGAAAAAATTCCCAAAGTTTGAAAAAAATCATGTTGTTCCCGATATTCATAGTTATTATACGCTAATATTTAAAAAGCTTTATGTAATTGCATATGCGGATATGATTCTCTATTAGATGTACTTTCGCTAAAAAAATAATTGTAAGGATATTTTCTAACCAAGTTTTCATTTTCCATCTTTATACTTTAGCGCTTTTCTTGAGTGTAGCGTCTGGGTATCACGAAAGGGATTTCGTAACCGATAAGTTCCACGGTTACACCAAAGTTTTTCTGACGTATTTTGACCCGCTGAATTCGAATTTCGAGGGTCTTTTCCCGGGAAATTATCAGGAAAATTTTTACAGACGCTTTTCCGGGAAAATTTGGTAAATTTTCATTTTTTGCTATATAAAAAATATATCGTATTCTTTGTGTAATTTTAAGACTTTTTTGTTCTGTATTCCCTGTTGAAAATATCCATGTGGATTTTACATTGATTTCCACATGGAATCCATATGGAATCCATATGGAATCTATACGGATTCCATATGGATTCCACGTCGATTCCATGTGGAAATCAGTCCCAAATCGTCCTATGGATTTCCACATGGAATTCCATATAGATTTCTATATGAATTTTTCTACAAACATTTGTAAAACAAAATCCGTATGGATTTCCATGTAGATTTCCATGGAGAAATCCAGGTAAAAACGATATGATCCATATAGATTTCTATATGGATTTCCATGTGGTAATTTAAATGTTTATAAAAATGTTTATTTATAAAATTTTTAAATTTTTTTACTAGGGATACGTTTTTTACCATATCAGTAAAGCATAAAAAATTATAAACTATAATTTCCTCTTATGTAATTCTTCGAAAAGATTCTACAGTACTTGTTGTCAAAAATATGTATTCTAGTAAAAAAAAATATAACAATTTTATAAATAAACATTTTTATAAACATTAAAATTATCATATGGAAATCCATGTGGAAATCTATATGGATCATGTCGTTTTTACCTGGATTTCCCCATGGAAATCTACATGGAAATCCATACGGATTTGGTTTTACAAATGTTTGTAGAAAAATTCATATAGAAATCTATATGGAATTCCATGTGGAAGTCCACAGGACGATTTGGGACTGATTTCCACATGGAATCGACATGGAATCCATATGGAATCCGTATAGATTCCATATGGATTCCATATCGATTCCATGTGGAAATCAGTGTAAAATCCACATGGATATTTTCAACAGGGTTGGAATTAATTCGCAGAGCTCCTTCAGGGTATAGGAGTTTTAATAAAAACACTAACTTCTGGAGACACACTATATACCTTTATTGGTCGCACGATCTACTCTCACCGTTACCCTAAACGGAATGACTCCGGCCCTCGTGCCGCCGCGCTCGCAGGGCCTGTAGACAAGAGAGAGAAGCAGAGGGCGCAGCGAGTCTATACAAAGTTTACACTTACACTCCCTCCTTTTGTAACTCTCGATGTGCCCTTAATCTTATATTTATATATATAATCTCCTTTACTATTCATAAATCTAATTTTTATATTTTGTTTTACATCAGGTACGATCTGGTTTTATTTATTGATCTTCTCTTATAATCTGTTTTCTCTGGTATTCATCTGAGTTGTAGGTGTATGTCTCTCCTTTTAATTCTCGGACTCTTCGGATTCATCTGAAAAATAAAGAAAACCAAATTTTATTAAACATAAGCTGTGTAATCTTATTTTATTGTAATCTTATATCTCTAATTAGTTATCTACATTCATAATTTTGTTTCTAAGATATTTAAATTCGTCTAGGGGTGGCGGTTTTGTCATTATGTCCGCTAAATTCTCTTTCGTATCAATCCATATAACTGTAACTTTCTTTTCATCTACACATTGTTTAATGAAGTCTCCGTGAGTATCTGCCATATGTTTTCCTCTCTTTGATTTAATTCTTTCTTAATTTCATCTAAGTCACTGTCAAACGTCTTTAGTTTATGGCTTCGATTCGTATTGGTGCAATCGCCTGCGGACTGATTGTCACACCATACATCACAGGAAAGAACGTCTTTCCAATCGCATAGTGTATAGATTTGTCCAAAGAGATTAGTTCCTGACACGCTTCGCTCATGGCGAGGTATTCAGAATTTTGATGCAATCGCCTGCGGACTGATTGTCACACCATACAGTCATAGAAAAGAACGTCTTTCCAATCGCATAGCGTATAGATTTGTCCAAAGAGATTAGTTCCTGACACGCTTCGCTCATGGCGAGGTGGCAGGTAGACAGGGTCACGTAAGTTTGTTTGTGGCTCCTCCATGCCACGACGTCTCCAAATAGTTTAATAACGTATCCTCCGGTGGATGATGACCCTTGGCAATCTCTAAAACTTGCGTCAATTAACGCCTCTAAATTTTCAGTCTTTGAACTAAACTTCAATCCTAAGTTGACAGTTTCTCTTATGTATCTGAAGACTCTTTTAACATCCATCCAGTCTTCTTCAGTGGGCTCCGACTGTCTTCTCGCGAGGTAGTTTACTGCAAACGCAATGTCAGGCCGGGTTGCGTTTGCCAAGTACATGAGGCTTCCTATGGCTTCACGGTACGGGAATCTCTGTACTTCAGTCTCTTGAGGTTCAGTCTCTCTTAACTCTGTTTTATTTCTCTTATTTTGATTACTTACTTGTCTCGTCACCATTGGAGTACTCTGTGGTTTACAATCTTTCATGTTGAATTTCTCTAAGATACTTTCAGCATACAAACTTTGGTGTAGTGTTATATAGCCCTCTTGCCTGTTTCTCTCTATAGATATGCCAAGAAAGTGTCTTGGTTCTCCGAGATCTTTCATCTCGAATATTTTGTTCAAACTCTTTAAAATGTATTCTATGTTATTCTTATCATTGCTGGCGATTAATATGTCGTCCACGTATAATAGTATCACAACTATTTTTCCGCCTTTTCTCCATGTAAAGAGACATGGTTCATGCAGATCGTTCTCTAAGTCTAGTTTGTGCATTTCTTCTGCAAACCGTTTATTCCACTTCTTCGGGCTTATTCTTAGACCATATAAAGCTTTTTCAAGCAAGAAAAATCTTTTAAATGTGAAAATTCCAAGTGGAAAAATATTATTTAAAAAAAAAAACAAGGTATTTAAGACCTAAAGATCTAGTGGAATGTTTTACTCACGAAAGTCTCCAATTTTCTGACTCTGAAAATTGACTCCTAAATGTATAAACTGTAATTTATTTTGACCAATATTAGACCCTAAACTTTCAAAATTTGAACAATTTTTCGTAGAAGAAACGATCCTTCTTCTACATTATCTCTAAACTGTTATTTACAGGTATCGTTGTAACAAATCGTTGTCCCCAAAGAACGAGGTCGATGCATCGTAATAGCGTATTTTAGGCCAGATTATTTCTGAATACGTGCCAAGCAAAATCCTGGATACTGAATTATTTGTGAGAATCTTCGAATGCCTGTCCTCAAAGTACTAGAGCAAATAATTATCACTTTCTTGTAAATTTTCAGAGTCAGGAAGTTGAATAAAACTATATAAATAGCAGATTTGACATAATCTTAGCCAACGAGCTATTTCAAGAAAAATCTTTTAAATGTGAAAATCCCAAGTAAAAAATATTATTTAGAAAAAAAAACAAGGTATTTATGAGCTAGAGATCTAGTGGAATGTTTTACTCACGTAAGTCTCAAATGTTCTGACTCAGAACAAGGACGCTTAAATTTATTAATTAATTGTAATTTATTTTTGCTAATATTTACACCTAACTGTTGAAAAATTAAACAAATTTTTCGCAAGAATCAACGACCCTTCTTCTTTATTATGTCTAACCTGTTATTTACAGTTTTCATAGTAATACAACGTTGTCCCCAAAGTACGAGGACGACGCACCACAAAACCAAGTAAAATTTCTGGATACTGAACTAGTTGTGGGGATCTTCGTATGCCTGTCCTCAAAGTACGAGAGTAGAAAATTATCACGTTCATGTAAATTTTCCGGGTCAGAAAGTTGAATAAAACTATAAGTAACCATTTTGGTATAATCATAGAAAACGTGCGATTTTAGGAAAAAATCTTTTAAATATGAAAATTCCAAGTGGAAAAATATTATTTGAAAGAAAACATGGTATTTATGAGCTAGAGATCTAGTGGAATGTTTTACTCACGTAAGTCTCACATTTTCTGACTCTGAACATCGACGATTAAATGTATAAAATGTAATTTATTTTGACTAATATTTACACCTAACTTTTGAAAAATTAAACATCTTATTCGCAACAAGCAACGTCCCTTCTTCTTTATTACGTTTAATATGTTATTTACATTTTTGTAGTAACACGAGGTTGTCCCCAAAATACGAGAACGCGGCACAACAAAACCAAGTAAAATTCCTGGATACTGAATTAGTTGTGTGAATCTTCGTATGCCTGTCCTCAAAGTACGAGAGTAGAAACTTATCACGTTCATGTAAATTTTCGGGTCAGAAAGTTGAATAAAACTATAAGTACCCATTTTGGTATAATCTTAGAAAACGCGCTATTTCAGGAAAATATATTTTAAATATGAAAATTCCAAATGGAAAAATAGCATTTAAAAGATACAAAGTATTTAAGACCCACAGATCTAGTGGAATGTTTTACTCACGAAAGTCTCAAATTTTCTGACTCTGAACATCGACGCTTAAATGTATAAAATGTCAATTCTGTAAAGGTATTATTAGGATGCCTTAACGTATCTGAATGTTTGGCAGAAATATTCCAATATATCTTTTTTCAAAACTAGCAAATACTATAAGTCCCTAATTATGTCCATAAAAATATTCAGAAAACTGTAAATAAATATTTTGCACTAAAATACTGAAAATATTTAGGAAGAATTTAAAGTTAAAGTAAATAACTTTGTCAAACCGGAATTCATAAAGGTCGCAAAAGTAGGTCGATCAGTACATTCTCTATTGTTGTCCAACCTCACTGTTATAAATCGGACTGTAAAAAAGTTGATATCTCCTAAATATGGATGGTGTAAAAGTACTAGCAGATGTCTTTGGATATATCTGCATGTTCAGCAAAAATATTCAAATACCCGTTTTCCAAATCTAGCAAAAACTATAAGACCAAATGAAAGACAACGAAAACATTCAGAGACCTGTAAATAAATGTAGATATTTTGCACTATGATACTGTGAATATTTCCCAAAACCTAAATATTCAAGTAAGTAACTCTGTTAAGCTGGAATACGTGAAGATCGCGAAAAGGCGGTCGATCAGTAGATTTCTGTATTCTTGCCCAAACTAACGGCTATGAATCGGACTGTAGCCGAATTGTGTTCACCTAATTATCGACGGTGTAACAGTACTAACGGGTGTCTTTGGAGATATCTATATTTTGAACCAAAACATTCAACTATCCATTTTCCAAATCTTGCAAAACTACAAGACAACAGGTACATCAATGAAACCGCTTATAGAATGGTAAATAATTACGTAAATGTAAATTTCTTACTAAGGAACTAAGCCACTGTGAATATTTCGGAATAACAATATATGGAAGTAAAGAACTCTGTTAAGCCGGAAATACATCAAGATCGCGAAAAGGCGGGCGATCAGTAGATTTGTCCATTCTTGCCAAAATTAACTGATACAAATCGGCCTGTAGCAAAATTGGGTTGAAATTCTGTAAAGGTATTATTAGGATGCCTTAACGTATCTGTATGTTTGGCAGAAATATTCCAATATAACTTTTTTCAAAAATAGCAAATACTATAAGTCCCAAAGTATATCCATAAAAATATTCAGAGAACTATAAATAGATATTTTGCACTAAAATACTAAAACTATTTAGGAATAGTTTAAAGTTAAAGTAAATAACTTTGTTAAACTGGAATTCATAAAGGTCACGAAAATCCGGTCGATCAGTACATTCTCTATTGTTGTCCCAACACACTGTTATAAATCGGACTGTACAAAACCTGATATCCCCTAAATATGGATGGTGTAAAAGTACTAGCAGATGTCTTTGGATATATCTGAGTGTTTAGCAAAAATATTCATATACTCGTTTTCCAAATCTAGCAAAAACTATAAGACCATATGAATGACAATGAAAACGTTCAGAGACCTATAAATAAATGTAAATATTTTGCACTATAATACTGTGAATATTTCCGATTACCTGAATATTCAAGTAAGTAACTCTGTTAAGCCGGAATACGTGAAGATCGCGAAACGGCTGTCGATCAGTAGATTTCCATATTATTTCCCAAACTAACTGCTATGAATCGGACTGTAGCCGAATTGTGTTCACCTAATTATGGACGGTGTAAAAGTACTAGCAGGCGTCTTTGGAGATATCTATATTTTGAACCAAAACATTCAACTATCCATTTTCCAAATCTTGCAAAAACTACAAGACCACATTAATGAAACCGATTATAGAATTGTAAATAATTGCGCAAATGTAAATTTCCTACTAAGGAACTAAGCCACTGTGAATATGTCGGAATAATGACATATGGAAGTAAAGAACTCTGTTAAGCCGGAAATACATCATGGTCGCGAAAAGGCAGTCGATCAGTAGATTTCTCTATTTCAGCAAGTCTTTTAAATTTGAAATTTCCAAGTGGAAAAATAGTATTTAAAAAAAACAAGGTATTTAAGACATAGAGATTTAGTGTAGTAATTTTTTGTAAGATGCAACGACTCTTCTTCTTTGTTATGTCTAATATGTTATGTACCGTTTTTGTAGTAACACAACGATGTCCCCAAAGTACGAGGACGATATATGCACCATATTACTAAGTAAAACTCCTGGATACTGAATTATTTCTGAGATTCTATTGCTGTCTGTACTCAGAGTACGAAAGTAAAAAATTCTCACATTCATGTAAATTTTTCGGGTTACAATGTTGAAATAATATGTAAATGACAGTTTTGATATAATCTTAGAAAAAATGCGCCGTTTCAGGAAAAATCTTTTAAATATGATAATTCCAAGTGGAAAAATAGTATTTAAAAAGAACACAGTAATCAATACCTAGAGATCTAGTGCAATGTTTCGTTCATGTAAGTCTCAAAATTTCTGACTCTGAACATGTCGATGTTCAGAGTCAGAAATTTAACGCTTAAATATATCGAATGTAATTTATTTTGGCCAATATTATCACGTAATTTTCAAAAAAATTGAACAGGTTTTTGATAGACGCAATGACCATTCTTCTTTATTATGTCTAATCTGCTATTTACAGTTTTCGTAGTAACACAACGTTGTCCCCAATATACAAGTTTGACGCACGGCAATGCAAAGTAAAAATCCTAGATACTGAATTATTTGTGCAAATCTTCGAATGCCTGTCCTCAAAGTACGAGAGTAAAAAATTATCACGTTCATGTAAATTTTTCGGGTCAGAAAGATGAATAAAACTGTAAAGAACAGTTTTATCATAATCTTACAAAACGTGCTATTTCAGGAAAAATCTTTTAAATACGAAATTTCCAAGTGGAGAAATAGTATTTAAAAATAACAAGGTATTTAAGACATAGAGATTTAATGTAGTAATTTTTTCTAAGAGGCAACGACTCCTCTTCTTTGTTATTTCTAATATGTCATTTACCGTTTTTGTAGTAACACAAAGTTTTCCCCTAAGTACGGGGACGATATATGCACCGTAATGCTAAGTAAAACCCCTGGATTCTGAATTATTTCTGAGATTCTTTTAATATCAGTCCTCAGAGTACAAAAGTAAAAAATTCTCACATTCATGTAAATTTTTCGGGTTACAATGTTGAATAAATATGTGAATATCTGTTTTGACATAATCTTAGAAAATGCGCTTTTTCAGGAAAAATCTTTTACGTATGAAATTTCCAAGTGAAAAAATAACATTAAAAAAAAATAAAGTTATATAAGATCTAGAGATTTAGTGAAACGTTTTACTCATGTAAGTCTTTAATTTTACAACTCTGAAGATCGACGCTTAAATGTATAAAATGTAATTTTTTTTCCTAAAAATTATACATAACTTTTGAAAAATTAAACAATTTTATTGCATGAAGCAACGACAAATCTTCTTTATTATTTATTATCCACTATTTACAGTCTTCGTAGTAACACAACGTTGTCCCAAATGTACGCGGGGGACGCACGATAATGCCAAGTAATATTCTTGAACACTGAATTATTTCTAGGAATCTTCGAATGCCTGTCCTCAAAGTACGAGAGTAAAAAATTCTCACGTTCATGTGAATTCTCCAAGTCAGAAATTTGAATAAAACTATAAATGACAGATTTTGACATAATCATAGACATCGGCTATTTCAGGAAATAATCTTTTAAATATGAATCTTCCAAGTCGAAAAATAGTATTTAAACAAAGCAAGGTATTTAAGACATAGAGATTTAATGTAGTAATTTTTTGTAAGAGGTAACGACTCCTCTTCTTTGTTATTTCTCATATATCATTTACCGTTTTTGTAGTAACACAAAGTTTTCCCCAAAGTACGAGGACGATATATGCACCATAATGCTAAGTAAAACCCCTGGATTCTGAATTATTTTTGAGATTCTTTTAATATCAGTCCTCAGAGTACAAAAGTAAAAAATTCTCAGATTCATTTAAATTTTTCGGTTTACAATGTTGAATAAATATATGAATAACAGTTTTGACATAATCTTAGAAAATGCGCCGTTTCAGGAGAAATCTTTTAAGTATGAAATTTCCAAGTGAAAAAAAAGCATTAAAAAAATAATAAAGTTATATAAGTCCTAGAGATTTAGAGAAACGTTTTACTCATGTAAGTCTTTAATTTTACAACTTTGAAGAACGACACTTAAATGTATAAAATCTAATAATTTTTTCCTAACATTTATACGTAACTTTTGAAAAATTAAACAATTTTATTGCATGAAGCAAGGACAAATCTTCTTTATTATGTCTAATCCACTCTTTACAGGCTTCGTAGTAACACAACGTTGTCCCCAATGTACGCAGAAGACGCACGATAGTGCCAAGTAATATCTCTGGACACTGAATTATTTCTAGGAATCTTCGAAAGCCTGTCCTCAAAGTACGAGAGTAAAAAATTATCACGTTCATGTGAATTCTCCAAGTCAGAAAGTTGAATAAAATTATAAATAACAGTTATGACATAATCATAGAAAACGGCTATTCAGGAAATAATCTTTTAAATATGAATCTTCCAAGTAGAAAAATAGTATTTAAACAAAACAAGGTAATACAGTCCTAGATATTTACTGTAGTAATTTTTTGCAAGATGCAACGACTCTTCACCTTTGATATGTCCAGTCTGTTATTAACAGTTTTCATAGTAACAGAACCATGTCCCTAAAGTCCGGGGATGATGTACCACGATGGCAAGTAAAATTCCAGGAGACTGAATTATTTCTGGCGATCTCCGAATATATGTCCTCATAGTACGAGAGTAAAAAATTCTCACGTTAATTGAAATTTTTGCGGGTCAGAAAGTTGAGTAAAACTATAGTAACGGTTTTACCATAATCTTAGAAAGACAGCTATTTTAGAAAAAATATTTTAAATACGAAATTGGCCAGTGGAAAAATAGTAATTATTAAAAGCATGTTATTTATTACCTAGAGACCTAGTGCAACGTTTTACTCACGTAAGTCTCAAATTTTCTGACTTTGAACATCGACGCTTAAATGTATAAAACGTAATGCATTTTGGCCAATATTATGACCAAATTTTCAAAAATTAAACAATTTTTTTAATAGTAGGAACGGCCCTACTTCCTTATTATGTCTAATATGTTATTTAGAGTTTTCGTAATAACACAACGTTGTCTCCAAAGTACGAGGTCGATATATACACCATAATGCTATGTAAAATTCCGGGATACTGAATTATTTTTGTGAATCTTTGAATGTCTGTCCTCAAAGTACGAAAGTAAAAAATTCTCACATTCATGTAAATTTTTCGGGTTATAATGTTGAATCAATATGTAAATAACAGTTTTGACAAAATCTTAGAAAATGCACCGTTTTAGGAAAAATCTTTTAAGTATGAAATTTCCCAGTAGAAAAATAGTATTTAAAAAAAACATGGTAATCAATACCTAGAGTTATAGTGCAATGTTTTATTTATGTAAGTCTCAACATTTCTGACTCTGATCATCGACGCTTAAATATATAAAATGTAATTTATGTTGGCGAATATTATCACCTAATTTTCAAAAAAATGGAACATTTTTTTTGGTAGAAGCAACAACCCTTCTTCTTTATTATGTCTAATCTGCTATTTACAGTTTTCATAGTAACACAACGTTCTCCCCAATATACAGGTTGGTCGCACAGCAATGCAAAGTAAAAATCCTAGATTCTGAATTATTTGTGGGAATCTTCGAATGCCTATGCTCAAAGTACTAGAGTAAAAAATTATCACATTCATGTCAATTGTTCGGGTCAGAAAGTTGAATAAAACTGTAAAGAACAGTTTTATCATAATCTTACAAAACGCACTATATCAGGAAAAGTATTTTAAACATGAAATTTACAAGTGAAAAAATAGTATTAAACAAAAAACAACGTATTTACGACATAGAGTTTTAGTGTAGTAATTTTTTGTTGGTGGCAACGACTCTTCTTCTTTGTTATGTCTAATATATTATTTACCGTTTTTGTAGTAACACAACGTTGTCCCCAAAGTACGAGGACGATAGATGCACCGTAATGCTAAGTAAAACTCCTGGCTACAGAAGTATTGCTGTGATTCTTTTAATATCTGTACTCAGAGTACAAAAGTAAACAATTCTCAGATTCATTTAAATTTTTCGGTTTACAATGTTGAATAAATATATGAATAACAGTTTTGACATAATCTTAGAAAATGCGCCGTTTCAGGAGAAATCTTTTAAGTATGAAATTTCCAAGTGAAAAAAAAGCATTAAAAAAATAATAAAGTTATATAAGTCCTAGAGATATAGTGAAACGTTTTACTCATGTAAGTCTTTAATTTTACAACTTTGAAGAACGACGCTTAAATGTATAAAATCTAATAATTTTTTCCTAACATTTATACGTAACTTTTGAAAATTAAACAATTTTATTGCATGAAGCAAGGACAGATCTTCTTTATTATGTCTAATCCACTCTTTACAGTCTTCGTAGTAACACAACGTTGTCCCCAATGTACGCAGAGGACGCACGATAGTGCCAAGTAATATCTCTGGACACTGAATTATTTCTAGGAATCTTCGAAAGCGTGTCCTCAAAGTATGAGAGTAAAAAATTATCACGTTCATGTGATTTCTCCAAGTCAGAAAGTTGAATAA
The DNA here is from genome assembly GCA_036365515.1 of Torymus aiolomorphi. Taxonomy (NCBI): domain Eukaryota; kingdom Metazoa; phylum Arthropoda; class Insecta; order Hymenoptera; family Torymidae; genus Torymus; species Torymus aiolomorphi. The sequence goes on along the minus strand of CM070873.1, from coordinate 9,500,234 downwards.
AATTATAAATAACAGTTATGACATAATCATAGAAAACGGCTATTCAGGAAATAATCTTTTAAATATGAATCTTCCAAGTAGAAAAATAGTATTTAAACAAAACAAGGTAATACAGTCCTAGATATTTACTGTAGTAATTTTTTGCGAGATGCAACGACTCTTCACCTTTGATATGTCCAGTCTGTTATTAACAGTTTTCATAGTAACAGAACCTTGTCCCTAAAGTCCGAGGATGATGTACCACAATGGCAAGTAAAATCCCAGGAGACTGAATTATTTCTGGCGATCTCCGAATATATGTCCTCATAGTACGAGAGTAAAAAATTCTCACGTTAATAGAAATTTTTGCGGATCAGAAAGTTGAGTAAAACTATAGTAACGGTTTTACCATAATCTTAGAAAGACAGCTATTCTAGAAAAAATATTTTAAATACGAAATTGGCCAGTGAAAAAATAGTAATTATTAAAAACATGTTATTCAATACCTAGAGACCTAGTGGAATGTTTTACTCACGTAAGTCTCAAATTTTCTGACTCTGAACATCGACGCTTAAATGTATAAAACGTAATTCATTTTGGCCAACATTATGACCAAATTTTCAAAAATTAAACAATTTTTTTGATAGTAGGAACGGCCCTACTTCCTTATTATGTCTAATATGTTATTTAATGTTTTCGTAATAACACAACGTTGTCCCCAAAGTACGAGGTCGATATATGCACCATAATGCTATGTAAAGTTCCGGGATACTGAATTATTTCTGAGAATCTTTGAATGTCTGTCCTCAAAGTACGAAAGTAAAAAATTCTCACGTTCGTGTAAATTTTTCGGGTCGGAAGGTTGAATAAATATGTAAATAACAGTTTTGACATAATCTAAAAAAATGTGCCGTTTCAGGAAAAATATTTTAAATATGAAGTTTCAAAGTGGAAAAATAGTATTTATAAAGAACATGGTAATCAATACCAAGAGATCTAGTGCAATGTTTTATTCATGTAAGTCTCAAAATATCTGACTCTGACCATCGACGCTTAAATATATAAAATGTAATTTATTTTGGCCAATATTATCATCTAATTTCCAAAAAAATTGAACAGTTTTTTTGATAGAAGCAACGACCCTTCTTCTTTATTATGTCTAATCTGCTATTTACAGTTTTCTTAGTAACTCAAAGTTGTCCCCAATATACAAGTTGGCCCCACAGCAATGCAAAGTAAAAATCCTAGATACTGAATTATTTGTGGGAATCTTCGAATACCTGTCCTCAAAGTACGAGAGTAAAAAATTATCATGTTCATGTAAATTTTTCGGGTCAGAAAGTTGAATAAAAATGTAAATAACAGTTTTATCATAATCTTACAAAACGCGCTATTTCAGCAAAAGTCTTTTAAATATGAAATTTCCAAGTGGAAAAATAGTATTTAAAAAAAAACAAGGTATTTAAGACATAGAATTTTAGTGTAGTCATTTTTTGTAAGAGGCAACCGCTCTTCTTCTTTGTTATGTTTAATATGTTATTCACCGTTTTTGTAGTAATACAACGATGTCCCCAAAGTACGAGGACGATATATGCACCCTAATGCTAAGTAAAAATACTGGATACTGAATTATTTCTGAGATTCTATTAATGCCTGTCCTTAGAGTATGAAAGTAAAAAATTCTCACATTCATGTAAATTTTTTGGGGTACCATGTTGAAAAAATATGTAAATAACAGTTTTGATATAATCTTAGAAAATGCGCCGTTTCAGGAAAAATCTTTTAAATATGAAAATTCCAAGTGGAAAAATAGTATTTAAAAAGAACACTGTAATCAATACCTTGAGATCTAGTGCAATGTTTCATTCATGTAAGTCTCAAAATTTCTGACTCTGAACACCGACACTTAAATATATAAAATGTAATTTATTTTGGCCAAAATTATCAAGTAATTTTCAAAGAAATTGAACAATTTTTTGATAGAAGCAACGACCCATCTTCTTTATTATGTCTAACCGACTATTTACAGTTCTCGCTGTAACACAACGTTGTCCCCAATATATAAGTTGGATGCACCGCAATGCAAAGTAAAAATCCTAGATACTGAATTATTTGTGGGAATCTTCGAATTCCTGTCCTCAAAGTACGAGAGTAAAAAATTATCACGTTAATGTAAATTTTTCTGGTCAGAAAGTTGAATAAAACTGTAATTAACAGTTTTTTCATAGTCTTACAAAACGCGCTATTTCAGGAAAAGTATTTTAAGTATGAAATTTCCAAGTGGAAAAATAGTATTTAAAAGAAAACAAGGTATTTAAGACATAGAAATTTAGTGTAGTAATTTTTTTTATTAGAGGCAACGACTCTTCTTCTTTGTTATGTCTAATATGTGATTTAACGTTTTTGTAGTAACACAACGATGTCCCCAAAGTACAAGGACGATATATGCACCATAATGCTAAGTAAAACTCCTGGATACTGAATTATTTCTGAGATTCTATTGTTGTCTATCCTCAGAGTACAAAAGTAAAAAATTGTCACATTCATTTAAATTTTTCGGGTTACAATGTTGAATAAATATATGTATAACAGTTTTGACATAATCTTAGAAAATGCGCCGTTTCAGGAAAAATCTTTTAAGTATGAAATTTCCATGTGAAAAAATAGTATTAAAAAAAAAATAAAGTTATATTAGACCTAGAGATTTAGTGAAACGTTTTACTCATGTAAGTCTTTCATTTTACAACTCTGAAGATCGACGCTTAAATGTATAAAATGTAATTTTTTTTCCTAAAAATTATACCTAACTTTTGAAAAATTAAACAATTTTATTGCATGAAGCAACCACAAATCTTCTTTATTATGTGTTATCCACTATTTACAGTCTTCTTAGTAACACAACGTTGTCCCAAATGTACGCGGGGGACGCACGATAATGCCAAGTAATATTCTTGAACACTGAATTATTTCTAGGAATCTTCGAATGCCTGTCCTCAAAGTACGAGAGTAAAAAATTCTCACGTTCATGTGAATTCTCCAAGTCAGAAATTTGAATAAAACTATAAATGACAGTTTTGACATAATCATAGAAAACAGCTATTTCAGGAAATAATCTTTTAAATATGAATCTTCGAAGTGGAAAAATAGTACTTCAAAAAAATAAGGTAATTCAATCCTAGATATTTAGTGTAGTAATTTTTTGCAAGAAGCAACGACCCTTCTTCATTATTATGTCTAACCTGTTATTTACAGTTTTCATAGTAACGCAACGTTGTCCCCAAAATACGAGGACGACGCACCACAAAACCAAGTAGAATTTCTGGATACTGAATTAGTTGTGGGGATCTTCGTATGTCTGTCCTCAAAGTAAACGAGAGTAGAAACTTATCACGTTCATGTAAATTTTCCGGGTCAGAAAGTTGAATAAAACTATAAGTAACCATTTTGGTATAATCATAGAAAACGTGCTATTTTAGGAAAAAATCTTCTAAATATGAACAAGGTATTTAACACCTAGAGATATAATACAGGAAGTTGAATAAAACTATAAATAACCGTTTTGACATAATCTTAGAAAACGCGCTATTTCAGGAAAATATCTTTTAAATATGAAAATTCCAAGTGGAAAAATATTATTTAAAAGAAAACATGGTATTTATGAGCTAGAGAGCTAGTGGAATGTTTTACTCACGTAAGTCTCAAATTTCCTGACTCTGAACATCGACGTTTAAATGTATAAAATGTAATTTATTTTGACTAATATTTACACCTAACTTTTGAAAAATTAAACATCTTATTCGCAAGAAGCAACATCCCTTCGTCTTTATTACGTTTAATATGTTATTTACATTTTTGTAGTAACACGAGGTTGTCCCCAAAATACGAGAACGACGCACAACAAAACCAAATAAAATTCCTGGATACTGAATTAGTTGTGTGAATCTTCGTATGCCTATCCTCAAAGTACGAGAGTAGAAACTTATCACGTTCATGTAAATTTTCGGGTCAGAAAGTTGAATAAAACTATAAGTACCCATTTTGGTATAATCTTAGAAAACGCGCTATTTCAGGAAAATATCTTTTAAATATGAAAATTCCAAATGGAAAAATAGCCTTTAAAAGAAACAAAGTATTTAAGACCTACAGATCTAGTGGAATGTTTTACTCAGGAAAGTCTCAAATTTTCTGACTCTGAACATCGACGCTTAAATGTATAAAATGTCAATTCTGTAAAGGTATTATTAGGATGCCTTAACGTATCTGAATATTTGGCAGAAATATTCCAATATATCTTTTTTCAAAACTAGCAAATACTATAAGTCCCTAAGTATGTCCATAAAAACATTCAGAAAACTGTAAATAAATATTTTACACTAAAATACTGAAAATATTTAGGAAGAATTTAAAGTTAAAGTAAATAACTTTGTCAAACCGGAATTCATAAAGGTCGCGAAAAGTAGGTCGATCAGTACATTCTCTATTGTTGTCCAACCTCACTGTTATAAATCGGACTGTAAAAAACTTGATATCCCCTAAATATGGATGGTGCAAAAGTACTAGCAGATGTCTTTGGATATATCTGCATGTTTAGCAAAAATATTCAAATACTCGTTTTCCAAATCTAGCAAAAACTATAAGACCAAATGAAAGACAACGAAAACATTCAGAGACCTGTAAATAAATGTAAATATTTTGCACTATGATACTGTGAATATTTGCTAAAACCTAAATATTCAAGTAAGTAACTCTGTTAAGCTGGAATACGTGAAGATCGCGGAAAGGCTGCGATCAGTAGATTTCTGTATTCTTGCCCAATCTAACTAAATGAATCGGGCTGTAGCCGAATTGTGTTCACCTAATTATCAACAGTGTAAAAGTACTAACAGGTGTCTTTGGAGATATCTATATTTTGAACCAAAAGATTAAACTATCCATTTTCCAAATCTTGCAATAACTACAAGACCACATGTACATCAATGAAACCGCTTATAGAATTGTAAATAATTACGCAAATGTAAATATCTTACTAAAGAACTAAGCTACTGTGAATATTTCGGAATTACAATATATGGAAGTAAAGAACTCTGTTAAGCTAGAAATACATCAAGGTGGCGAAAAGGCGGTCAATCAGTAGATTTTTCCATTTTTCCCCAAACTAACTGATACAAATCGGCATGTAGCCACATTGGGTTGAAATAAGTGTCTATTCTGTAAAGGTATTATTAGCATGCCTTAACGTATCTGTATTTTTGGCAGAAATATTTCAATATACCTTATTTCAAAACTAGCAAATACTATTAGTCCCTAAGTATATCCATAAAAATATACTGATAACTGTAAATAAATATTTTGCACTAAAATACTAAAAATATTTAGGAATAGTTTAAAGTTAAAGTAAATAACTTTGTTAAACCGGAATTCAGAAAGGCCGCGAAAAGCCGGTCCATCAGTACATTCTCTATTGTTGTCCAAACTCACTGTTATAAATCGGACTGTACAAAACCTGATATCCCCTAAATATGGATGGTGTAAAAGTACTAGCAGATGTCTTTGGATATATCTGTATGTTTAGCAAAAATATTCATATTCTCGTTTTCCAAATCTAGCAAAAACTATAAGACCATATGAATGACAATGAAAACATTCAGAGGCGTGTAAATAAATGTAAATATTTTGCCCTATAATACTGTGAATATTTCCGATTACCTGAATATTCAAGTAAGTAACTCTGTTAAGCTGCAATACGTGAAGATCGCGAAAAGGCGGTCGATCAGTAGATTTCTGTATTCTTACCCAAACTGACGGCTATGAATCGGACTGTAGCCGAATTGTGTTCACATAATTATCGACGGTGTAACAGTACTAACAGGTGTCTTTGGAGATATCTATATTTTGTACAAAAACATTCAACTATCCATTTTCCAAATCTTGCAAAAACTACAAGACAACAGGTACATCAATGAAACCGCTTATAGAATTGTAAATAATTACGCAAATGTAAATTTCTTACTAAGGAACTAAGCCACTGTGAATATTTCGGAATAATAATATATGGAAGTAAAGAACTCTGTTAAGCCGCAAATACATCAAGGTCGTGAAAAGGCGGGCGATCAGTAGATTTCTCCATTCTTGCTCAAACTAACTGATACAAATCGGCCTGTAGCAAAATTGGGTTGGAATTCTGTAAAGGTATTATTAGGATGCCTTAACGTATCTGTATGTTTGGCAGAAATATTCCAATATACCTTTTTTCAAACCTAGCAAATACTATAAGTCACTAAGTAAATCCATAAAAATATTCAGAGAACTATAGTAAATATTTTGTACTAAAATACTAAAAATATTTAGGAATAGTTTAAAGTTAAAGTAAATAACTTTGTTAAACCGGGATTCAGAAGGGCCGCGAAAAGTCGGTCGATCAGTAAATTCTCTATTGTTGTCCAAACTCACTGTTATAAATCGGACTGTACAAAACCTGATATCCCCTAAATATGGATGGTATAAAAGTATTAGCAGATGTCTTTGGATATATCTGTATGTTTAGCAAAAATATTCCTATACTCGTTTTCCAAATCTAGCAAAAACTATAAGACCATATGATTGACAATGAAAACGTTCAGAGACCTTTAAATAAATGTAAATATTTTGCACTATAATACTGTGAATATTTCCGAAAACCTGAATATTCAAGTGATTAACTCTGTTAAGCTGGAATACATGAAGATCGCGAAAAGGCGGTCGATCAGTAGATTTCCGTATTCTTTTTCAAACTAACTGCTATGAATCGGTCTGTAGCCGAATTGTGTTCACCTAATTATCAACAGTGTAAAAGTACTAACAGGTGTCTTTGGAGATATCTATATTTTGAATCAAAACATTAAACTATCCATTTTCCAAATCTTGCAATAACTACAAGACCACATGTACATCAGTAGTATATATAATGGTATGGAGAGACGACGGTGACTCACCACCCCGACCCGTGGCGCGTTATCTTTGTTTTGATAAACACGGCATTAACGCATGTTTAATTGCTTTTTAATGGTTTGTTTATGTAAACAAACATAACCAAACAATCAAAATAAACAATAAAGAAGCAATTAAACAAACATTAATAACACATGTTATCGGTGTTTTCATAAACATTGTAATTAACGTATGTTTATTTATTTTTTTTAACGACATGTTTATGTAAATAAACAACCAAAACAAACAATTAAGGTGTAATTAATTACAATGTTAATGTATACACAGATAACACCGGCCCGTACGGGAATCGGTGACTCACAACTACTCCATACCATTATAGCGCGTTCTTTTCGAAGGGACCGGGGTATGCTATAGCGTACGTCATCTGTGTGAACTCGGCCCTGTCGCAGCAGCCGTAACCCAACGGCTGCAAAACCTTATCTTACGAAGAGTTTGGTTGTGTGTGTGTGTGTGTGTGTGTGTGCGAGGCCCGTACGGGAATCGGTGACTCACAATTACTCCATACCATTATAGCGCGTTCTTTTCGAAGAGTCCGGGGTATGCTATAGCGTACGTCAGCTGTGCGAACTCGGCCCTGTCGCAGCAGCCGTAACCCAACAGATGAAAAACCTTATCTTACGGAGAGTTTGATTGTGTGTGTGCGTGCGTGTGTGTGTGTGTGTGCGTGTGTGTGTGTTCCTACTCCACGGTGTCGCGGAGCCTACTCTAAATTTCGGCTCCGGGATTAAGTGTTAACTGTAGCACGAAGCTATAGTCTACACATTAGCTGATCGTACACTCGGGCCTGCACTGAACTATCGCATCTCTTCTTTGTTCCGATATTCGTATAGAAGCCTTATCGCTATTCATTCTGAGAACTCCAGAGTATTTCAATTGTGTGTTCCTTATACATGCTCTTTCGCCTCACAAAATTAAAAATTTTTTGGAATTATTAATAAAAATTTACAACATCATGAGACTCGTAAGATGTTCTCGCAAGATAATCAAAAGTCGCTTATTTTTTCGATATACTTAACGCGTGCTACAGAGTTTACAACTTATTCATTGAGCATTCTTTTTTCGGATGAATTTGCAAATTACCACTACTATAATTTTATTATTATCAATTGCACGATATATAAAAATAAAAAAGAGCAAATAAAAAGGCAAATTTACGAATTTTTATAAGAGAGGATTGGAGGATAGGTGGTAAAATAAAAAAGATAGTCGGTGTTTAATTAAAAGTTTTGAACATATATTTGTGAAAGCATACAAATAATATTTTACAAAAAATTATACAAATTAATTTGCGAACATATAATCGTACAAATCATTAGCCAAGTTGAATAAGCCAAATGCATGAAATTCCATGAGAAAAATGTCGTACAATTCTTCACTCATATTACCGAATTCCATGTGCAACTTTGCTCTATTATTAATTTCATTTTTACGCAATACATAATACTGTTTAAACGCAGCAATGTCTATCAAAATATTTTTCGCTTTTTCGGTGCTTTCTTTCTTTAACTCATTTTTAAAAAAGTCGAATATGTTACCCATACCTCGATTTATAAATCCGGCACTATCTTCTAAACGTTTTAACCTCGCATCGACACATTCGCGCACTTCACGTAGACCGCTCAAAGTAGCCTGTTGCATGACAATTCCGGGTGGACTCTCATATTTTCTTTTCTTCTGCGGTGTCTCGTACTGTGAAGAACTGTCTGGAAACTGCGTCTCCTCGTCTATTGGTTGGCCTTCGGGGAAGTCTCTGACGAGTTTCTGTGTCAGTACACAGGGTCTCTCGTCGATAAGGATGGACCTCACACCGTATGCCGTTGTAAAATTGATGTCGTGGGTTGGAAGATATATTTTTGTAGGTTTACCAAAGTCTTTGTAAAATGTGAAGGAATCTAGCAGATATCCCATCATCGCATCTATTTGATCGACGATCAGCTCCCAACTATTTTTTTCGAGAGTTACGTACTTTGCAGGAGCCCCCGTACTACAGAGTTTCACTACAGCTCTATAAAATCCAGCGTGGTGTTCCAATCCGACAGCGACTCTTTTGGAATGTGATTTATTGATAGCATAGGTTGTAGATAGAAAGAGATTTGGTAGATCCATGTTTTTATTAACTCGCGGTCTTACTGCTGGCGGAGGTAGCGGTGGCGCTGTTGATGGTGGAAGTAGTGGTGGCGGAGTTACCGGCGCTGCTTCTGCTGCTGGAGCTGCTGCTGATGTTGATGCAGGAGGTACTGCTGATGATTCGTTATTGTCCATTTTTTAAAGCAATATTACTTCGAGATTGTACGGAGACTGGAATATCCACGTGGGAGCGTACTCTCAAATGGAATGGCTACTCGTGACTGAAGGATGACATGTCGGGCTCCAGCATTTACACGGTTATCCCCACCACCCTACTCTGTTTTTCCCCCTAATGGACGACGAGTTCGTTACGTCTCAACCAATCAGCGAACAGGGCGATGACGTAGTAATATAAAGAATTCAAGCAAGGCGATGAATGTAACATAACCTTATTCACCGTTTCGTATTCGCGATAAAAAAGTACGTTGAAATGACGCATGCTTTGAACAGTGACCGATACGATGTAACATAACCTATCGCGATAAAGAAAGTTCGTTGGAATCACGTTGGCTTAGAGAGCAATGCAAACGAGATAAAAATAACGGTTTCCGAGAAATTATTATATATATCCTAACCTTACTTTTTGCATAACCTTTCGCGTCGTATTCGCGATAAAGAAATTACGTTGGAATCACGTAGGCTTAGAGATAAAAATAAGAAAGATCGATAATTTCTTGTAAGTATGCATGGGGAATTAGGTAGGTAAGGATGTGAATAAAAGTCTAACACTAAATGTAAATTTTTACTAATACATTTTTTATTTTACGAGTATCTTACAAAAGTATACATATTTCACTCTTACATCTAAGATTACAAAAAAAATTTATAATTTTGCGTTACATGTTTGATCACTCTGCCCATTTCCCAATGAAGTCTCTCTCGGAAGAAAACGATTCCGGTAAGGATTTCTCTTTCTTGATTGCTTTTGTGAAATAACTTTGTAAAATTTAGCAGCTATGTCATCGTTTCTGCGTGTATTATATGAAAAGATGCGACAAAACGCGCGTAAAGAACTACCACTACACATATGATGCAAAAACATAATGCAATATTCACCGCACACTTTTGAATCAAAACTTTGTAATAGTTTCTTGTTCCACTGGAAACGCACGCAGTTCCTTCGTAGGCGATCAAGATGGTGTGATGAGGTGGGGGCGAGCCCGTAACTGTCGAAATATACTTCGTATCCATTTTTATCTATGTAAATGGCAATCCAATGCGATCCTGGTTTATTTGCTGTATCGAGATTGGTTATGATGGCCACAGGTGGACTTAAAATTTTTGGAATGTGATCAGCAGCATACACACCTATTGTATTCGCTCTTAGTGCACGTATCGCATGCATTATTGTTCTCGTGTCCATCCTGTAATTGATTTGAAAACTCTTCACTGGGTACCTTCTCACTGAATACGATGTTGCTGCCGTCGTCGTCCTCCTCCTCCTCGTTGTTTTCTTTTTGAGTCTGCGCGCTACTGCTGGTGTCTTCGTCGTTGTCGTCGTCTCCGTCGACTTCATCTACACCTCCTGGTTGACCAAAGCGAAAAGCCTTTCTGCGTTCGTTACGATAATTGCAAAGAGCTGCGTAAAATCTTTCGCTTTGTATGGTTTCATTTGCTTCGCGCCACTCTTCTGGAAGTATACTGTACATCCATTTTCTTAGTATATTTGCTTTGAAAAGCGCACAAAAGTCTTTCTTATTTTCTATGTGTTTTTCGATATGACTTGCACATACTAAGGAATTCGGAAACACTGCTTCTAATTTATTAAAAGTTGGCGACCTCCATTCTTCGAGGTTTATAACGCAACGTCCAAGCACATTCTCGAGATATCTTCGTTTGTCATCCCCACGCACGTATATATTTCTCGCCTTCTTGACAACTTTGTAAAGATGATGGCGCAAGCGTCGCAATGATACGTCACCTTCGAACCAATGTATTCCGTGTAAGTGAACTGTGCAATAGGTGTTTGTCGTTTTTATGTCTGGTGGCAAATGCAAAAAATTACAAGGTGGGCCTACTATCCAATGGCCAACTATGAGCTCTTGCAATGCAATCACAGTCACTTCCTTTGGCAAAAAATTTCTGTTAACGTCGCGAAAACCTTGTATATTGACAACGAAATCCATGATTTAAGGAGTGAGCGCGAGAGTGTATCGCCGAGTAAAAGAGCAAATGACAACTGATCCTCGCGTGTAGGCATTTCATTTCTGATATACACTTACCCCCAATACTCTTGTTTCCCCTTCTTCTTACATTTACGCGCTAAAATCCGATAGGATTTGCCTGCTCGAATCTACTTCCAGCACGTTATCGTATTCTGCGTAAATGATGCTATTTATGGTACTAGTGAGGGCGCCCTCGAATCGCAGTTCCACGCGTATGCTACCCGATCGTACGAGGTTCCAGTGCGTAGCACAATGAGCTGATAAATCTGGTGTTAGGTCAAAAGCCGTCAGAAAATTTCCTCTCGCATAATTGTGACGATTGATGCCGTTGCCTTCGTTGAGAAAATGTATTCCTGTACCCGAAAACAGCGTATGGTAAGCATCTATGTAGAGACCATTGTTGCCGGTAAAGCGAGGTTGTAACGGTTTGCTTGGAATTTGCACTCCGTCGACGTACAAAGAAAGATAATTTATCGAAAAGTGTTGAAAATTGAACGGGTTGAATTTACAATTTCCATTAAACGCTTTATTGTCGACGAAACCTATAATTATTCTTTTAGGCAGCTGCCCGAGGATGACGTTGTCGAGAGTGTCCCCGAGAATTCCAGTGTGAAGCGTGAAAGACTTAACTTCGACGCGTGCAATCGGATACTTGGCTGTAGCTTTAGCTAAGGCATTGGCGTGCCCAAGTAAAACACCGGGGCTTATCTTTACTCTGCGTACGATGAGACTGGCTTCTTTGATTTTGACACGAAATTTAGCATCATCCGACACATCCATCAAGCAAAAGGTATCTTTGCTTCGTACGTGGCGTACTCTCATCTCCACTCCGTTGATAAGCATTTTATCTTGATTAAATACGTCGCAATGTAAATGACCGATCATGTCGACTGCTTTCCCTCCAAGTATGTAATATTGGCGACGTAAGACTCCGTTGTTTGCGGCCGCATTTTCTTTCGGAATATTCGGAGCAGCTTCAAAGTTGTCAAACGTATCATCGTACCAGAGCGTTGTAGTTAAATGCGAGTCTTTAGCCGCCGGAGAATAATTCAACAACGATTCAATATAAGCTCTATACGGGTAAGCGTTGTTGGGAGGCGAAACGAGTTTTTGATTGAAAAAAACATCAACTTGGTTGAATAGCGAATGAAGAAAATTGTTAACTGGTGCAACTTTGGCGTTTTCTGCTTCGGCTTCTATTGGTTCAACCTTTGCTTGAATGCAAAGCATCGTGTGCGCAAGGTCTATGTAATGTTCACTACCGCTTGGCACCACAAACTCTATAGGAGCATCTCCTTCGTCGCTGAGAGATGATACGGGCTTGTAATGTAAGAAACTGCTACTTTCAATGGATGTTTGAGTTGGTGGTAGTGAGAAAATATCTAATTCGCTAGACATACACTCCGACGAGTGCGAGTGTAAAAACGCCATGTTTCCTATTTTGGCCTAAAAATGTCGTTGATATCTCTGTAAGTTGGCTTCCTCTTCTTCTTCTTCTTCCTTTTACTATTTCCTCTCTTCTTTTTGTTTGCTGTTGCGCGCCCTCTAGCACGTTTCGTTTTCTTGGCGGTGACACGTATCAAACCACTGATCTTTCTCGACTTTTGCATGCGCTTCCGAGTGAGTGCTTTATATCCTGAGCCTTTCATCATCATTTCGCCTGCTTACCGATAAAATGTATAGTATGTTTTTTTTTTTAAATTAAAACAAATTAGTTGAATCTTTTGAACCCCTGCTTTTCGGAAAACGAGAATGTATTGGTACTGTATGAAGATGACGATGATTTTGAAGACGGCTCTATAAGCGGCTGTTTATCTTTATCTTTGACGGATGCGTTTTTCGTAGAAACCTTGCTTTGCGGTGGCTCCATACTTCTTGCTTGACGGCTAATAACTTTTGGTGTTCTTATTTTGGACCAAAAATGTCGTTGATATCTCTGTAAGTTGATTTCTTTTTCTTCCTTTTACTATTTCCTCTCTTCTTTTTGTTTTTGCGCCCTCTACCGCCTTTCTTTTTCTTGACGATGATGCGTACCACTCCACTCGTCTTTTTCGACTGGAGCCTGCGTTTTTGAGTAACTGCTTTATATCCAGAACCTTTCATCAGCTTGGCAATTTTATCGACTGCTTTTCTCTTTAAATTTTTCCCTGATTCTCTCGCTCGAAATTTTACGGCTTCTTTGAAATTTGTGCCGTTATTCGCCACATCGTCCAAAACATTGATACCTGCTCGTAGTGTTTCTTTACCAATGGTTTTTACTCCGCTGGAAATGTAAGGTAACATTTTACGAAATAATCCCCCTAACCATGATCCCACACCATGACCCTTTTGATAGGTCGAACCAGCAAATACTTTTCTCACTCCACTTCCGACTTGATCGTCGTAGTACTGAATGTACGAACTCATATCGTTAGCTGAATTTTTTATCGATTACGTTTAAAATGTAACGTAACCGTCAACGTTCCATACTCGAGTGGTATACTATGCCCATGCTGATCTCTTATATCGATAATAATTTTGTGAAAAGTGTGATAGAGCAAGGGTAAATAGTGGATTGGAGCAAATCAATGCACCGAGTTGGCGCCGAATCGGTAATTAGAATCTACAAGTGACACTATACGTAAGAGAGATGCCTGAGTATCGCCGACAGTATATGGCTCGCAGATATCCGTGTAGACGTACATTTGATCGGGGATGGCGCGAGACAAGCTAGCAGGTCTCTCACCCATGAAATCTCTTGGGCCATCGTTAGCACTAACGAATACTCCTTTGCGAAGCGGATCTTCAAACCCCAAAATACGACAAATTTTTTCATTAAATTCAAATACATGATCCTCTTTACAATCGCATCGTCGCTTTATAGTATAGTAGCCCTTGCGGGTATTCATTGGCACTATCATTAGATGACGGTATGCTTCGTTTGGTTTATTTATCTCGTTAGCGAGCTGTTCAACATTTTCATAGATACCATCGGCAAAGTGATGAGTGTCTCTTTTCAATACCTTACCGCTGTCGTAGGAAGAGAAAAAGTAGAACGCCTCCGACTCTTGAACGTGCGTTACTGTACAGGGTACATAAATTTCCGCGAGTCCAACAAGCCATTCACCATGAAGCTTCATCTCTCGCTGTAAGTACGTGGTGAAACAAATTGTCGTATTATCGGTAAAATACCCCATACTACTGTTACTTGGTAGCACCATGTAAAATTCATCTTGATTGTCCATTTTTCAGATACGTTCGAGCTCGCTCGCTTTTATCCACGAGTTGAATTTATCCGAGTATCCTAGCCACTTGACGAGTACTTGTTTGTTCGCTCCTCGACCTCGCGTACGTACGACTTGCTCGACTTTGAATTTTTGATTGTCCGCTATGCGTTCTCGCCCAACTAAAACCAATTCTTCTGTGTAAAAAAAACCGTCGATAATTTCACCATTCAAGTCTTCGAGAATGTAAGTATAAAGATTTTGACGTCGCGATAAACGCTGTACCTTGAAGACGTCTTCGCTAAAATTTTTCTCATAACCTCGGTCAAAGGTGTTTTTCGTTCGACTGATTCTCACAAAGTCTCCCACCTTGAATTTAGCTGTTGCACCAAGCGCCCTCTTCCGTCCGTTCGTTTGACTGCGTCTTTGCAAATTTTCTCGTGCTTTTACTGCATTGTACAAATTTACTTCCGATGGTTTCATCTTCGTTCCACTGTGTAGCGTATGATTGTAAGCATAAATAATTTTTTGCACAACGTCAACGTAACGCTTGGTATTTTGATGCATAAAATAACGCCATATTCGTTCGCGTAGAGTTCTATTGAGTCTTTCCACGATGGCTGCTTTGATGTCAGGATTTCTTGCTACTCTAAATTGTATGTTATTTTTTTTAAGAATGTTTTGAAAAGCTGAACCGACGAATTCTTTGCCACGGTCTGATTGCAAATACACTGGTACTCGTGGGCTCGCTCTGTCTAGAATTTTCTCGAACGCGCCGGCAACATTTCGTGCTGTTTTATCGCGTAATGATTCGATCCACGCATACTTACTGAGAACATCCACAACGACGAGAATATAACAGAAGCCATCGTTGTAGTCTTTTATCGAAGTTAACTGTAGTAAATCACATTCCCATACGTCGTCCACGTTCGTGACATTGTAGCGCAGTCTCGGAAACTTTCTTTTTATAGGATGATGAAGCGTGTAAGCATCTTGGTTACTAAGCCATGCGTATATTTTAGCCTTCTCATTGAATTTACCTCTCTTTTTATTTACGCGTACGAGATTTCTTGCACCCGCGTATCCTGCCTCGTGCGAGAGATCGTAATACTGTTTCTCGTATGCCTGCATGTCTCTGCGTGCGCGCGCATGCGTGTGAGTGTGAGTGTGAGTGTGCAGGTTTTATATTTGGAATCGTAACCATTTTTTTTTAGTTTGTTCGGCCTTTCTTCTCCTCGTAAGCACGGGAGAGGACTCTGCATTCGCGTCTTCCTTATTCAGTCGTCGTTTGGCCGTATTCAAAGGCGCAGTGAGTACTCTGCCAATTTTTAAAACTTTGCTGTTGCCTATTAAATTCGTCGGAGTATCGGAAGTCTTAACAAATTTAGAAAACTCCATGCGTCCAACTGGAGCTTCTTCGTTGTCGTTATTTTTTCCCCTTCTTACCACATCGTTCAGTAATTCTATTATATTTGAACGTTCTATCATGCGATCATCTATACTCACTGTACCGGCATTGCTCCACTTGAGACGTTCGGGTGCTACTGTTTTCCAATGACGCAACAAGAGACGCGCCTTGCGCTGATACGTCTTGGGCACACTATCGATAATGGCTTCTTCGGTGAGCGGTGCTAGCGTCTCTTCAATTTCGTCGATTTCTCGGTGTGGATCGCCGCTGCTGTTGTCGCGCTCGCTCTCATGGAAGAAAAGGTAACGTCGCAAAACTTGTAAGTAATTTTGACATTTTTCGTGAACGTCCTTCACCCCTTTTTTCGAGTGAAGAATATCGAACATTTCGGCGTCTAATCTGGATAAATTGTCACCGGGGATTTGCATAGATTTTTCGCTGTCCGAGACTTCGCTCGGGGCAAATGTTTTTGTTGCTTCAGCGGGTGTAGGTTGCACGCGTTCGATTGCGTCTTCGGGCACGATTATCATTTTACGAGCACGTTCCATGCTGCTTCTTTTATTTTTTTTTGTTTACTGCTTTCCTCCAAACAGTTTAGATATGAGTACGACTACGATGGGTGCTAGAAGAGCTGGTAAAAAAGATCCTCCGTTCTGCACTATCGCGCGTTTTTTAGTTTTCCAACTTGATGACTTTCGATTGATTAATCTGCGCAACACGATCTTGTGTTTATTCAACTGTTTCTTCTCGCAATCTCTCAATTTCACTACACCATGTAAAACGTTTAATGCGCACTCGCATATGCACTTGACGAGCGATTTATCAGCCGTGCGGAGTATGGCCGAACGCTGTTTGCCGTCGCAGTGTGAGAGAGCTCCCAAAATTGCCAACTGTTTTTTGGAAAAACTCTTAGTACAAGGCAAACAGCGTCTAGAATTAATCCGTGTTGCTCCTGCCATCGTTATCTCTCGACTGTGACGAGGGCACGTGCGTCTGACGTATCTATTTCTTTTTTTTATTCATCCCCCCTCTCCTTCTTTCAATATAATTAGACTATCGAATCTTTGAATGTTTCGGTACATAAGCGTAGTGCGTTTTGTCGTCGGGAAATATGCAAGAGCGAAATCGAAATTCATCGAGGCAGTCTTGCGATAAATCGAGAAAAAGATACGTATGTGGGGTTCGCGTGGCGTCCAGGTAGGCCTCTTGCAGAAATTTCGGATCTTCCGGATACACTTGACGCGCCAAATGCTGTATTTGAGCGCGATCACGCGGGTTTTTATAGAGTACGAGGTATTTTGTGTTCAAGCTTATATCGCGTTGCGCCATTCCTTGATGAAAAATATTTTGCGTTATGAATATAACGCTGATATTTTTATGATGACTACCTTTGGTAAATAGATCTAATATAACATCACATGAAGATTCACGCATTAAATCATCCAGAATTAATAATTTTTTTTTATCGCCGTCGCAAGAGTAATCACTCGCTTGAGGCAGACCCTCTCTAAATTCGATACTCGGTGCGTCACTCCCGCCAGGTCTCAACTCTGTGCGGTAGGCTTGTTGCCACTCGGCGTAATAAAAGAGTATGCGATCGAAGCATACGTTACAGATTTTCGGTAAATTTGCGAGAAAATTTTTGACGAACTGAGTTTTGCCACAGCCGGTAGGCCCGCACACGCAACACGTAAATGGATGTTTCCAACGCGTATCCATTTTCATGAATGACAGCGAAACCGATTTTGTTCGTACTTTTATCGCGATATTTTTTTCCGCGTGAAAAAACGACCCCCGCGGGCGGCGGCGGCGCGGCGCGGCGCAGTGCTCATCAGCTGATATGCACCGCCCTCCGGGCGCGTGTACAAGCTTGTACTCCGCGTGGTATAAGCTGATATTTGCCGCGCGTCAGAATACTTTTCGCGCGGTATAAGCTTATATACTTTGCGCGCACGAAAGCCTATATTTTGCGCGTGCAAATCAGATGTTGCAGCACGCGCGTGAAATATTTATTTTTGCAAAAAAAACAAATTTATTCTTTTAAAATGAACATTGAGGGAGAGGAAAATAACAAAAAACAACAACATTTACAAATAAGTCTTATTTTTTTATTCATAAAATGTTTTAACGCTTATAACCAAAAGGCAACGACAATTCTTTACTAAGATAGCGCCGTTTATTCAAAACGATACAACATGTTTTAACTTCGTCTCGCGTGACGACATCGTGATCCGGCATTCGTCTTATCGCTCTAAAGTTTAATTTGATACTACTTGGATCGCCGCCGAAAAAGATTCGATCAGCCGATTGATACTGTCAAAATTTATTTTCAAGGTGTTAGTATAATCCAACCTTATTCCTTTAATTTTACAACATTCATATTTTTCTCCTGTAGACGAATCTGTCGCTCTGTAAGCGTAAAACTTAGGACCGCCGGATAAGAAAGTTTCAATGTATATATTTTGGCCGAGTTCGTCGGTCATATCGCCTAATAGCGAGCCGATATGAGGTCTGTATTCCTCATTTTTCGCACGCTCGTTACAAACGAATACACAGGAGTCGGTGTCGTAGTACAATACGCGGCGCTCGAGTTTCTCTAGATAACTATATAATTTTAGTCGTGCTTGCGCTGTAGTGTAAGCGGCGATGACTACATTAGTATTAGGGGACTGTTCCACTGCCTCCGCAATGTGTTGCCAGTGTACATACAACAGTTCGTCGTTGACGGGTAATACACTGAGCACTTCTTTATCGGGAGCCACCAAGAGTCTGAGTAAAGCCACGCGCGTTTTTACAATCTCAGTCTGCTTTAAATTGTTGCGTTGCCCAAATTTCCCCCAAAAAGAATTCAGACATAGCTTCGCCACAGCGCGCAATCCAGCATTTTTCTCGATTTTTGCTCTCTCTAGCCGTATGCCTTCGTCTCACTCATAATCGTTCAGATAAAGATCTTTATCTGCCTCGCTCACGCACCATGCAGGCCAACCGCTAGCTTGTTGTTTGAGTTGCAAAAATGCATTCACGTAGCCGGCGAACAATCCTCCTTTGCCGCTCTGTTGATCGTATTGCGTTATTTCATATTGCCATATAATATATATTTCCGTTACGCGGTAGCCCAACTCTACAGCTTTTCTTAAGTCATCGGCAACCCATGTACCTGTGAATTCACGCTCATTAATTTTTTCGTGATTACAGTCTTCCTGACGCATGTCCTCGCAACAAGAGCGGCAAAGAGCAAAAAGTAACTTACCGCGCATTTTTATCGGCAAGAGAGGAAGAAATAAATTTCGAGGTGGCAGCACTTTGCACTTAACTAACCCTTCTACTCGCGAGAGATCGTTGTTTCTCCCCGTCAACGCGTCGCACTCACTCCCGACAAATATGTCGGGATGTCCAAGCGGGAATCGACTTCTTTTACATATATACGGATATAACGAACAAATATCCGTATATCTTATTTTTTCGTTCTCCTTGATATCGTAGTAACATCTTATATTTTCCGTGCGCCCGCCGAAAAACGCGTCCCGCGGATTCAAAACTATTTTGCTAATAAGCGGATGATTGTTAACGTAATTTGCGATTTGTGGATTTTCAGCTTTGCGACGATAAAAATCGCACTCCCAAATTTCACGGACCTCGTACCCTCGCGACTTTATTTTGTCTATCTTAGCGCGAGTATTCTCGTACGCTTCGTTGAGAGTGCGATTAAAAGCGGTTTGCTTATCGCGTTTGTTTTTAAAACAGCGCGGACAACCGTGTGTATAGCAGCCTTGGTACTCGAACACGACGCCTTTGTCCGATGTAGAAGCTGCTGAAGAAGATGAAGAAGTGGGGACACCCGCTGCCGTCGGGGGAAAATACCCATCTATCAAAAAGCCTTCTGGTAACCTGAACTCGCGCGCACGCCCCGCGTAAATAATCTCTCGCCCGACTTCCCGCTCGCACTGCAATAGCCACTCGACAGCTTTTTGGAGTGTTTATCAGCGCGTCTGTAGCCGTTGGGTGGTAAAATTCCTATAGCGTTTGTCTTAAGGAATTTTTTCCTGTACAAAT
This sequence comes from Torymus aiolomorphi, assembly GCA_036365515.1. NCBI lineage: Eukaryota > Metazoa > Arthropoda > Insecta > Hymenoptera > Torymidae > Torymus > Torymus aiolomorphi. Next base: position 9,480,309 of record CM070873.1, on the reverse strand, counting down.
AGGAACAAGCCGAAGCTATAGTGGTCGCCGAAACAAAGGGGTCCGTGTCTCCGATATCGATGAAAATTTTTCGAAAAGCTATACACGCGCGACGCAATATCTCTACATCCATACGGCAATATTCGACGATTTCATTTTTAAAGTTAAAAACATAGTCTCGCGCATGCTCGTTGTACCACTGAAAAAAAATCGCTCTCTCCTCGTTTGACATAGAATTTGGCGCGTAGAAAGTTGGATCAGGCAGTGAACCAACATATTCTTGATTGTCCAAAGTGTTGAAAAAGTGTGGGAAAAACCCCTTTTTACTACTTTGTGGCAAGCCGAAGCCAGACGGTAGAGCACTCAATTTCATCTGAAAATAGTTCAAGCTGTCTATAAATTTAGCGCGCCCTTGTTGTATCGTTATAATATTTTGCCCATTTAAAATAACTCTCGGCATAACTTCAGTCGAGCGTTCGGCAATCTCTTTCAATATAAACTGTGCGTCAAAACCGCGGGCATTGTGCGCGATGCACACTATTTGAGAAAAATTGGTTTTATCGCGCACGCATAATTCGACCAAACGTTTAACAGGATCTTCCCAAAAAACGTATTCGCGAATGCCGCAAGTATTGCAAAATTGCGAGACATCATCATTATCGATACAATGAGTACAGACTTGTTGCACTACACACAAATTAGGTACATGAATTTTCGTGCTTCTATGATTCAAATACGCTTCATCTTGACGCGTTTCAAAGTCATAAAATATGTATAAAAATTTTTTCTGCGTGTATTCGCCATTTGCTTTTTTTTTTCGACCATCGGGCTCGCTTGTTATAGAGCGCATGTAACAATTTTCATTTACATAATGTTTATATTTACATAGTTTGCACCAAATTTGTCCGCATATGTGATGGCCTCGATCACGATTCATGATTTTACAACATAGCGTGCAAAGTTTGACAACATCACACAATTTTTTATTGTTTTTCTTATATCTGCCCACTTCTAAATGATTTTTGTAACATGAATTGCCAAAAAATTCTCTGTTACATTCCGCGCATTTAATCAATTCGATGCCGTCTGATGTGCAAGCCGGAGAAACGAACCATTTCGAACAAGTTTTTCGACATTTATGTTGGTCGATAAAATGAAAACATTTATTGCAATATGTGCAAAAAAATCTTATCCTTGCTACCCCTATCACATTCAAAATTGTGTCGAAATGTTTCGCTCTGGGGTCGTAACATAAATTAATAACTCCGTGTAATTCTCCCTGTGATTCTACTTGTTCACGCCCGTCGAAAAAAGGAGGCTCACCGTAGCCGAAAGTTTTTTTATCATAAACTACTATAGCAACATGGCTCTGAAGATAGAAATCTTGAAATTTTTCTATTTCGTAAAATCCGCAACCCGCTCGAGGGATATGTACGTTAGGACTTCGTATTAAGCGTTCAGCAAGTTCTTTTTGCAATTTTCGGCGGCCGTCGCGAACTATACCCCATTCTTTGCGAACAGCGTCCAAGTCATTCGCGCGCAATTTAATATGGGCTTCTCCGACTACCAACGCGCGAGGCAAACATAAGTTATCATTGTTCACGATGGATACTAACGATCGCTGCGTTATAGCGTCGATTGATAATTTTTTACTCCTTAATGCACCCGAGCCAACAGGAACACTAATAAATGTAATTTGTAATATGAAACTTTCGTCAACTTGAAAATTTTCGTTACTCTGTGTTAGATTGGAAATTAAATTCCAAAGATCATCGTAAAAAAAATTTCCAACTGGACGAAAAGACAGACCGCCTGCACCATACATGAAGTGATCACTTTTAATCGTGATACCGAGTAAAACTGACTCATCATCATCGGGGGCTAACGAAATTATGAACGCGTGAATGTCCCGCATAGCAGCTTCTACCCAAAGAATTGGATTATCGCATTCGCCAGGCGGATCATTGACGCGTAGTGCGACGCAACGCCCTGCAATTCGAAACCTTCGCACGAAATTTTCGGTTTCTTCTACTATAGCAAATCTTACGCCTGGTGGCCTTATATCATAATCCATGCGCCCCTCCTCTTCTTCTCCTACGCTATCGCGGTTGACGCTCTCCTCCTCCTCCTCCTCCTCTTCTTCTTCGTCGGTGATGGAAGTGCTGTCGTATTCACGGCCGCCTTCGCTGCTGCCATAGCCCAATTGCAGTGGTTTTCTATTCTCATTAACGCTTGAATTTACGCTGTCCTCTATGGGCGACGGCGGGAGTGAAGGCCATATTGAACTCGTAGATGAGGACGATAAGGATATATCAGAGAAAGAATGGGTCGTACCAAAAGAAAATTCATTTTCTCCAACTGTAATTTTATTAATAAAAACTAATTTGAAAAAATATAATAAATTTTATTCTGCACATAAAGTATTTATTCTTCCGGTTTCCCGTTAAAACTATCACGAACACGATCTAATAAATCTTCTAACTCATCAGATGTATATATCGGAGAATTTTCATTTTCGGCTTGATCGTGGAACCATCTTAATTCTTGTGCGCGCCGAATATGAAAAATTCTCCGCGCATTTACTAGCAAAGTCGGGATGTCAAAACCTGGCGTAGCCAACCCATCACTGCTATTCATACGTCTTCGAATAACTTTTAAAAAAAAATATATCGTGTTAAAAAAATTTAGCATACTATGAAAAAATATTTAAATAAAAAAAACTTACATTCGTTTATTCGTCGATCTAGCGGGCTTCTTTCGTCGAAACTGTTCCATATTAATCGATTTCGATCCTCTATGTTGTGAAATGAACGCTCTGAAGGCGGCGCTCTCGTGGTATAAAAGTCAAGCAGTGTGGCTGCGCGTGGCCGTTCGTCAATTCTGCTCGTGGACGGACGTGGGTCCTCACTCATGATAACTCTTTCTACAGCTTGCCTCGGTTCTCGATACTGGCTGAGCGTTAACATCAAGCGTGACCCCATCAATCTATTATTATCCTCTTCATCGGAGGAGGTTGTTACAAGTATCGTGTTTACACTTTCGTTGTCTGAATCTTCAGCATTGTTCTCTTCAACATCTACTGGTGCGGCATCACCCACAGGTGCTACTTCGGCGTTTATTTGTTGTTGTTGTTGATGTTGTTGTTGTTGTATTGGAATATGCACTCGCGGAACTTGCTCTTCATCATCACTGGAAAGATCGTCTTCACTCGGGCTTGTCCCGTCAGCGACATTTTGTTGTGGTGCCCGAGGCACTTCTTCATCGCTACTCACAACGTCGCTGTCGCTCTCATACAAGAGTCTACGTCCTACAGGGTTTTGACGTCCGTTGAAACCCATAAAAACTGTAGACGCGTCGCTGTCATCAGCTAGCAGCTCGCGTAGTGCTATAATTTTTTATTCATTGAAAAATGATAATTTTTTCAAAATTAAAATTTCATGAAAAAAGAAATGTTACTTACCACGTTGTTCCTGGTATGCGACCATCATATCTGCAAGAACATTAGCATTTTCCATGTGAATTTCCCTCACATATTCTCCGGCTATTAATAGGGCTGCGCGACTATTGGTAAATAATCGTCTGTGAAATGCTGAAATTCGCCGTAAGCCGCTCTGTGATAAAAGAAAACGTAACTCGCGGCGCAAAGCGATGTAACTCATTGCACTGAGTCTTCGACGCCATGTTCTATTATTACACCTTCACCAGACAGGTTGTCTATCCAACCGCAATGAAGACACCATACGCGATATCACTTCACACAACTCACTATCCTCGTCAGCTCCCATTCGCGGTGTAAAAATCATGTTCACCCTCGCCATGATTCTCATAGCTACTGAGATGACCGACGGGTAAGACCAGGGGTTTTATAATGCATGCAGTTATATTCAGTGAAAGAAATTGCGAGCATACTGTAGACGAGACATATTTTGGATTCAATAGCATCTTATCGCTTGAACGGTGTGATACACAACGAAAGCTACTCTCCGCATTGGCTTCGATCAGCAGGGGTGACACCTCTCTTCTTACGAATGTAATTCCGAGAAGAAAAAGTACGTTGAGAAGTAATCTCACTCGTTCTCATATCTCACAAAAGCAAACGATGTGGAGTGAGAACCAAGTGGATTACGTACCTAAGATGCTCGTAAAGATGTAATCTTAATGACTTTTTCTAGAATCATCGGGTGTCGTGTATAGTACGGTTTAAAGTCACTCGATAATCTTTTATAAAACACTAACATCCTGAACGTTCCAAATACCCCTTTTGTATTTCTCCCGCGAGATATTGCGTGCATGTTCAGCCTAATAATTTAGTGGTCCAACTCAGTCGTGCTCCTCCCGCGCAAGCAACCAGTTCGTGTCGTTACCTTACATCATTAGTACTGAAAAAATGAGTTGGATAAGAAGGATGCAAGAAGTCGACGAAGCGATAGAGAAACTGGAAACAGCGTTGCAAAAAATAATATCAAAGGGCGACAAAAAAGTTGATCAAATTAACCAGCTCAAAGATGACGTTATTATTTGCAAATTGGAAATGGAGGAGTTAAAAAAGAAGATAACAAAAAAGTACGTGATACTGGACAAAATCAAAAAAAAAAATGAAATAATAAAGTCAAGCGAGGACACTGACGGCGACACGTGGAATTATGCGGCTTGCCCACGGTGCAAAAAAAGATTCCGCAACATCCGCAAAACGAATTCGTCTCAGTGGTACAAGTGTTTGAGGTGTTGTGAATACGTTTGTAAACCGTGTTACCCTCTTGGCTGTGTGTGCCTAGATCAGATGGACTCTCCAGATTCTCCAAACGTGGAGATAAAAGAAGAGCCAATAAATATATAAATGTATAACTTTTGTAATATTATTCATATGCTTTCATAATATATATTCCACCTTTCATTAGAAATCGTCTATCTTTTTATTTTTACCTCCTATCCATCAAACATTTCTTATTAATATCGTAAATTTGCATTTTTATAATAATATCTCTAATTAATTTTTTCACTCTATCTATCCCATACTCAAAACTCATGTATATCAACACTTAATCCCGACGCAAGATAAAGCCAGCTCATACAGGGCATGGTGGTCACCTCGAAAAATCGTGACGTCAGTAATCTCTCTCTCTCTCTCCCTCTCTCCCTCTCTCTCTCTCCCACTCTCTCTCCCTCTCTATAAGGTAAGACGCATGGTGTTGCAGCAGGCGCGAGTATACGATCAGCTAACGTGTAGACTATAGCTTCGTGCTACAGTTAACACTTACTCCCGGAGCCGAAATTTAGAGTAGGCTCCGCGACACCGTGGAGTAGGAACACACACACACACACGCACGCACACACACACACACATGCACGCACATACACATATACACACACACAACCAAACTCTTCGTAAGATAAGGTTTTGCAGCCGTTGGGTTACGGCTGCTGCGACAGGGCCGAGTTCGCACAGCTGACGTACGCTATAGCATACCCCGGACTCTTCGAAAAGAACGCGCTATAATGGTATGGAGTAGTTGTGAGTCACCGATTCCCGTACGGGCCTCGCACACACACACACACACACACACACACACACACACACACAACCAAACTCTTCGTAAGATAAGGTTTTGCAGCTGTTGGGTTACGGCTGCTGCGACAGGGCCGAGTTCACACAGATGACGTACGCTATAGCATACCCCGGTCTCTTCGAAAAGAACGCGCTATAATGGTATGGAGTAGTTGCAAGTCACCGATTCCCGTACGGGCCGGTGTTATCTGTGTATACATTAACATTGTAATTAATTACACCTTAATTGTTTGTTTTGATTGTTTATTTACATAAACATGTCATTAAAAAAAATAAATAAACATACGTTAATTACAATGTTTATGAAAACACCGATAACATGTGTTATTAATGTTTGTTTAATTGCTTCTTTATTGTTTATTTTGATTGTTTGGTTATGTTTGTTTACATAAACAAACCATTAAAAAGCAATTAAACATGCGTTAATGCCGTGTTTATCAAAACAAAGATAACGCGCCACGGGGCGGGGTGGTGAGTCACCGTCGTCTCTCCATACCATTATATATACTACTTACATCAATGAAACCGCTTATAGAATTGTAAATAATTACGCCAAAGTAAATATCTTACTAAAGAACTAAGCTACTGTGAATATTTCGGAATTACAATATATGGAAGTAAAGAACTCTGTTAAGCCAGAAATACATCAAGGTGGCGAAAAGGTGGTCAATCAGTAGATTTTTCCATTTTTCCCCAAACTAACTCATACAAATCGGCATGTAGCCATATTGGGATGAAATAAATGTCTATTCTGTAAAGGTATTATTAGCATGCCTTAACGTATCTGTATGTTTGGCAGAAATATTCCAATATACCTTTTTTCAAAGCTAGCAAATACTATTAGTCCCTAAGTATATCCATAAAAATATACAGATAACTGTAAATAAATATTTTGCACTAAAATACTAAAAATATTTAGGAATAGTTTAAAGTTAAAGTAAATAACTTTGTTAAACCAGAATTCAGAAAGGCCGCGAAAAGCCGGTCCATCAGTACATTCTCTATTGTTGTCCAAACTCACTGTTATAAATCGGACTGTACAAAACCTGATATCCCCTAAATATGGATGGTGTAAAAGTACTAGCAGATGTCTTTGGATATAGCTGTATGTTTACCAAAAATATTCATATACTCGTTTTCCAAATTTAGCAAAAACTACAAGACCATATGAATGACAATCCAAACGTTCAGAGAACTCTAAATAAATGTAAATATTTTGCACTGTAATACTGTGAATATTTTCGAAAACATGAATATTCAAGTAAGTAACTCTGTTAAGCTGGAATTCGTCAAGATCACGAAAAGGCGGTCGATCATTAGATTTTCGTATTCTTTCCCAAACTAACTGCTATGAATCGCACTGTAGCCGAATTGTGTTCACTTAATTATCGACGGTATAAAAGTACTAACAGGTGTCTTTGGAGATATCTATATTTTGAACCAAAACATTCAACTATCCATTTTCCAATCTTACTAAAACTACAAGACCACATGTGCATCAATGAAACCGCTTATAGAATTGTAAATAATTACGCAAATGTAAATTTCCTACTAAGGAACTAAGCCACTGTGAATATTTCGGAATAATAATATATGGAAGTAAAGAACTTTGTTAAGCCGAAAATACGTCAAGGTTGCGAAAAGGCGGTCGATCAGTAGATTTCTCCATTCTTGCCCAAACTAACTGATACAAATCGGCCTGTAGCAAAATTGGGTTGAAATTCTGTAAAGGTATTATTAGGATGCCTTAACGTATCTGTATGTATGGCAGAAATGTTCCAATATAACTTTTTTCAAAAATAGCAAATACTATAAGTCCCTAAGTATATCCATAAAAATATTCAGAGAACTGTAAATAGATATTTTGCACTAAAATACTAAAACTATTTAGGAATAGTTTAAAGTTAAAGTAAATAACTTTGTTAAACCGGAATTCATAAAGGTCGCGAAAAGTCGGTCGATCAGTACATTCTCTATTGTTGTCCCAACACACTGTTATAAATCGGACTGTACAAAACCTGATATCCCCTAAATATGGATGGTGTAAAAGTACTAGCAGATGTCTTTGGATATATCTGAATGTTTAGCAAAAATATTCATATACTCGTTTTCCAAATCTAGCAAAAACTATAAGACCATATGAATGACAATGAAAACATTCAGAGGCCTGTAAATAAATGTAAATATTTTGCCCTATAATACTGTGAATATTTCCGATTACCTGAATATTCAAGTATGTAACTCTGTTAAGCTGGAATACGTGAAGATCGCGAAAAGGCGGTCGATCAGTAGATTTCTGTATTCTTAACCAAACTAACGGCTATGAATCGGACTGTAGCCGAATTGTGTTCACCTAATTATCGACGGTATAAAAGTACTAACAGGTGTCTTTGAAGATATCTATATTTTAAACCAAAACATTCAACTATCCAGTTTCCAAATCTTGCAAAAACTACAAGACAACAGGTATATCAATGAAACCGCTTATAGAATTGTAAATAATTACGCAAATGTAAATTTCTTACTAAGGAACTAAGCCACTGTGAATATTTCGGAATAATAATATGTGGAAGTAAAGAAATCTGTTAAGCCGGAAATACATCAAGGTCGCGAAAAGGCGGGCGATCAGTAGATTTCTCCATTCTTGCCCAAACTAACTGATACTAATCGGCCTGTAGCAAAATTGGGTTGGAATTCTGTAAAGGTATTATTAGGATGCCTTAACGTATCTGTATGTCTGGCAGAAATATTCCAATATACCTTTTTTCAAAACTAGCAAATACTATAAGTCCCCAAGTAATTCCATAAAAATATTCAGAGAACTATAATAAATATTTTACACTAAAATACTAAAAATATTTGGGAATAGTTTAAAGTTAAAGTAAATAACTTTGTTAAACCGGAATTCATAAAGGCCGCGAAAAGTCGGTCGATCAGTACATTCTCTATTGTTGTCCAAACTCACTGTTATAAATCGGACTGCACAAAACCTGATATCCCCTAATTATGGATGGTGTAAAAGTACTAGCAGATGTCTTTGGATATATGTGTATGTATAGCAAAAATATTCATATACTCGTTTTCCAAATCTAACAAAAACTACAAGACCACATGTACATCAATGAAACCGCTTATAGAATTGTAAATAAATACGCAAATGTAAATTTCTTACTAAGGAACGAAGCCACTGTGAATATTTCGGAATAATAATATATGGAAGTAAAGAACTCTGTTAACCCGGAAATACATCAATGTCGCGAAAAGGCGGTAGATCAGTAGATTTCTCCATTATTGCCCAAACTAACTGATACAAATCGGCCTGTAGCAAAATTGAGTTAAAATAAATGTCAATTCTGTAAAGGTATTATTAGGATGCCTTAACGTATCTGTATGTTTGGCAGAAATATTCCAATATACCTTTTTTCAAACCTAGCAAATACTATAAGTCACAAAGTAAATCCATAAAAATGTTCAGTGAACTATAATAAATATTTTGTACTAAAATACTAAAAATATTTAGGAATAGTTTAAAGTTAAAGTAAATAACTTTGTTAAACCGGAATTCATAAAGGTTGCGAAAAGTCGGTCGATCAGTACATTCTCTATTGTTCTCCAAACTCACTGTTATAAATCGGACTGTACAAAACCTGATATCCCCTAAATATGGATGGTGTAAAAGTACCCGCAGATGTCTTTGCATATATCTGTATGTTTAGCAAAAATATTCCTATACTCGTTTTCCAAATCTAGCAAAAACTATAAGACCATATGATTGACAATGAAAACGTTCAGAGACCTTTAAATAAATGTAAATATTTTGCACTATAATACTGTGAATATTTCCGAAAACCTGAATATTCAAGTGAGTAACTCTGTTAAGCTGAAATACATGAAGATCGCGAAAAGGCGGTCGATCAGTAGATTTCCGTATTCTTTTTCAAACTAACTGCTATGAATCAATCTGTAGCCGAATTGTGTTCACCTAATTATCAACGGTGTAAAAGTACTAACAGGTGTCTTTGGAGATATCTATATTTTGAAACAAAACATTAAGCTATCCATTTTCCAAATCTTGCAAAAACTACAAGACCACATGTACATCAATGAAACCACTTATAGAATTGTAAATAATTACGCAAATGTAAATTTCTTACTAACTCTGTTGAAAATATCCATGTGGATTTTACACTGATTTCCACATGGAATCCATATGGAATCCATATGGAATCTATACGGATTACATATGGATTCCATGTCTATTCCATGTGGAAATCAGTCCCAAATCGTCCTGTGGACTTCCACATGGAATTCCATATAGATTTCCTTATGAATTTTTCTACAAACATTTGTAAAACAAAATCCGTATGGATTTCCATGTAGATTTCCATTGGGGAAATCCAGGTAAAAACGACATGATCCATATAGATTTCCACATGGATTTCCATATGGTAATTTTAATGTTTATAAAAATGTTTATTTATAAAATTGTTATATTTTTTTTTACTAGGATACATATTTTTGACAACAAGAACTGTAGAATCTTTTCGAAGAATTACATAAAAGGAAATTATTGTTTATAATTTTTTATGCTTTACTGATATGGTAAAAAACGTATCCCTAGTAAAAAAATATAAAAATTTTATAAATAAACATTTTTATAAACATTTAAATTACCACATGGAAATCCATATGGATATCTACATGGATCATATCGTTTTTACCTCGATTTCTCCATGGAAAACTACATGGAAATCCATACGGATTTTGTTTTACAAATGTTTGTAGAAAAATTCATATAGAAATCTATATGGAATTCCATGTGGAAATCCAGAGGACGATTTGGGACTGATTTCCACATGGAATCCACGTGGAATCCATATGGAATCCGTATAGATTCCATATGGATTCCATATGGATTCCATGTGGAAATCAATGTAAAATCCACATGGATATTTTCAACAGGGAAGGAACTAAGCCACTGTAAATATTTCGGAATAACAATATATGGAAGTAAAGAACTCTGTTAAGCCGGAAATACATCAAATTCGCGAAAAGGCGGTCGATCAGTAGATTTCTCCATTCTTGCCCAAACTAACTGATACAAATCGGCCTGTAGCAAAATTGGATTGAAATTCTGTAAAGGTATTATTAGGATGCCTTAACGTATCTGTATGTTTGGCAGAAATCTTACAATATAACTTTTTTTAAAAATAGCAAATACTATAAGTCCCTAAGTATATCCATAAAAATATTCAGAGAACGGTAAATAGATATTTTGCACTAAAATACTAGAACTATTTAGGAATAGTTTAAAGTTAAAGTAAATAACTTTGTTAAACCGGAATTCATAAAGGTCGCGAAAAGTCGGTCGATCAGTACATTCTCTATTGTTGTCCCAACACACTGTTATAAATCGGACTGTACAAAACCTGATATCCCCTAAATATGGATGGTGTAAAAGTACTAGCAGATATCTTTGGTTATATCTGAATGTTTAGCAAAACTATTCATATACTCGTTTTCCAAATCTAGCAAAAACTATAAGACCATATCAATGACAATGAAAGCGTTCAGGGACCTGTAAATAAATTTAAATATTTTGCACTATAATACTGTGAATATTTCCGATTACCTGTATATTCAAGTAAGTAACTCTGTTAAGCTGGAATACGTGAAGATCGCGAAAAGGCGGTCGATCAGTAGATTTCCATATTATTTCCCAAACTAACTGCTATGAATCGGACTGTAGCCGAATTGTGTTCACCTAATTATGGACGGTGTAAAAGTACTAGCAGGTGTCTTTGGAGATATCTATATTTTGAACCAAAACATGCAACTATCCATTTTCCAAATCTTGCAAAAACTACAAGACCACATCAATGAAACCGCTTATAGAATTGTAAATAATTGCGCAAATGTAAATTTCCTACTAAGGAACTAAGCCACTGTGAATATTTCGGAAGAATAACATATGAAAGTAAAGAACTCTGTTAAGCCGGAAATACATCAAGGTCGCGAAAAGGCGGTCGATCAGTAGATTTCTCTATTTCAGCAAAATTCTTTTAAAAAATAGTATTTAAAAAAAAACAAGGTATTTAAGACATAGAGATTTAGTGTGGTAATTTTTTTTATTAGAGGCAACGACTCTTCTTCTTTGTTATGTCTAATATGTGATTTAACTTTTTTGTAGTAACACAACGATGTCCCCAAAGTACGAGGACGATATATGCACCATAATGCTAAGTAAAACGCCTGGATACTGAATTATTTCTGAGATTCTATTGTTGTCTGTCCTCAGAGTACGAAAGTAAAAAATTGTCACATTCATCTAAATTTTTCGGGTTACAGTGTTGAAATAATATGTAAATGACAGTTTTGACATAATCGTAGAAAAGGCGCCGTTTCAGGAAAAGTCTTTTAAATATGAAATTTTCCAGTGAAAAAAAAATATTTAAAAAGAACATGGTAATCAATACCTAGAGTTATAGTGCAATGTTTTATTCATGTAAGTCTCAAAATTTCTGACACTGATCATCGACGCTTAAATATATAAAATGTAATTTATGTTGGGGAATATTATCACCTAATTTTCAAAAAAATGGAACATTTTTTTTGGTAGAAGCAACAACCCTTCTTCTTTGTTATGTCTAATCTGCTATTTACAGTTTTCATAGTAACACAACGTTGTCCCCAATATACAGGTTGGTCGCTCGGCAATGCAAAGTAAAAATCCTAGATTCTGAATTATTTGTGGGAATCTTCGAATGCCTGTGCTCAAAGTACTAGAGCAAAAAATTATCACATTCATGTAAATTGTTCGGGTCAGAAAGTTGAATAAAACTGTAAAGAACAGTTTTATCATAATCTTACAAAACGCACTATATCAGGAAAAGTATTTTAAATATGAAATTTACAAGTGGAAAAATAGTATTTAAAAAAAAACAACGTATTTAAGACATAGAGTTTTAGTGTAGTAATTTTTTGTAGGTGGCAACGACTCTTCTTCTTTCTTATGTCTAATATATTATTTACCATTTTTGTAGTAACACAACGTTGTCCCCAAAGTACGAGGACGATATATAGACCATAATGCTTAGTACAACTCCTGGCTACAGAAGTATTTCTGAGATTCTTTTAATATCTGTACTCAGAGTACAAAGGTAAAAAATTGTCACCTTCATTTAAATTTTTCGGGTTACAATGTTGAATAAATATGTGAATAACAGTTTTGACATAATCTTAGAAAATACGCCGTTTCAGGAAAAATCTTTTAAGTATGAAATTTCGAAGTGAAAAAATAGCATTAAAAAAAATAAAGTCATATAAGACCTAGAGATTTAGTGAAACGTTTTACTCATGTAAGTCTTTAATTTTACAACTCTGAAGATCGGCGCTTAAATGTATAAAATGTAATTTTTTTTCCTAAAAATTATACCTAACTTTTGAAAAATTAAACAATTTTATTGCATGAAGCAACCACAAATCTTCTTTATTATGATTTATCCACTGTTTACAATCTTCGTAGTAACACAACATTGTCCCAAATGTACGCGGGGGACGCACGATAATGCCAAGTAATATTCTTGAACACTGAATTATTTCTAGGAATCTTCGAATGCCTGTCCTCAAAGTACGAAGGTAAAAAATTCTCACGTTCTTGTGAATTCTCCAAGTCAGAAATTTGAATAAAACTATAAATGACAATTTTGACATAATCATAGAAAACGGCTATTTCAGGAAATAATCTTTTAAATATGAATTTTCCAAGTGGAGAAATAGTATTTAAAAAAAACAAGGTAGTTCAATCCTAGATATTTAGTGTAGTAATTTTTTGCAAGAAGCAACGACTCTTCATTTATGCTATGTCTAATCTGTTATTTACAGTTTTCGTAGTAACACAACCCTGTCCCCAAAGTACGAGGATGACGTACCACAATGGCAAGTAAAATTCCAGGAGACTGAATAATTTCTGGTGATCTCCGAATATCTGTCCTCAAAGTACGAGAGTAAAAAATTCTCACGTTCATGTAAATTTTCCGGGTCAGAAATTTGAGTAAAACTATAGATAACGTTTTTACCATAATCTTAGAAAAAGAGCTAATTTAGGAAAAATCTTTTAAATACGATATTTCCAAGAGGAAAATAGTAATTAATAAAAACATGTTAGTCACAATACTTAGAAATCTAGTGCAATGTTTTACTCACGTACGTCTCAAATTTTCTGACTCTGAATATCGGCGCTTAAATGTATAAAACGTAATTGATTTTGGGCAATATTATGACCAAATTTTCAAAAATTAAACAATTTTTTTGATAGTACAAACGACTCTTCTTCCTTATTATGTCTAATATGCTATTTAGAGTTTTCGTAATAACACAACGTTTTCCCCAAAGTGCGAGGTCGATATATGCACCATAATGCTATGTAAAACTCCGGGATACTGAATTATTTCTGAGAAACTTTGAATGTCTGTCCTCAAAGTACGAAAGTAAAAAATTCTCACGATCGTGTAAATTTTTCGAGTCAGAATGTTGAAAAAATATGTAAATAACAGTTTTGACATAATCTTGGAAAATGAGCCGTTTCAGGAAAAATCTTTTTAATATGAAATTTCAAAGTGGAAAAATAGTATTTAAAATGAACATGGTCATCAATACCTAGAGGTCTAGTGCAATGTTTTATTCATGTAAGTCTCAAAATTTCTGACTCTGAACATGTCGATGTTCAGAGTCAGAAATTTAGCGCTTAAATATACTAAATGTAATTTATTTTGGCCAATATTATCATCTAATTTCCAAAAAAATTGAACATTTTTTTGATAGAAACAACGACTCTTCTTCTTTATTATGTCTAATCTGCTGTTTACAGTTTCCGTAATAACACAACGTTGTCCCCAATATACAAGTTGGACGCACAGCAATGCAAATTAAAAATCCTAGATACTGAATTATGTGTGGGAATCTTCCAATACCTGTCTTCAAAGTACGAGAGTAAAATATTATCATGTTCATGTAAATTTTTCGAGTCAGAAAGTTGAATAAAACTGTAAATAACAGTTTTATCATAACCTTACAAAACGTCCTATTTCCGGAAAAGTCTTTTAAATACGAAATTTCCAAGTGGAAAAATAGTATTTAAAAATAACAAGGTATTTAAGACATAGAGATTTAATGTAGTAATTTTTTGTAAGAGGCAACGGCTTCTCTTCTTTGATATTTCTAATATGTCATTTACCGTTTTTGTAGTAACACAAAGTTTTACTCAAAGTACGAGGACGATACATGCACCGTAATGCTAAGTAAAACCAATGGATTCTGAATCATTTCTGAGATTCTTTTAATATCAGTCCTCAGAGTACAAAAGTAAAAAATTCTCACATTCATGTAAATTTTTCGTGTTACAATGTTGAATAAATATGTAAATAACAGTTTTGACATAATCTTAGAAAATGCACCGTTTTAGGAAGAATCTTTTAAGTATGAAATTTCCAAGTATATAAGACCTAGAGATTTAGTGAAACGTTTTACTGATGTAAGTCTTTAATTTTACAACTGTGAAGATCGACGCTTAAATGTATAAAATGTAATTTCTTTTTCCTAAAAATTATACCTAACTTTTGAAAAATTAACAATTTTATTGCATGAAGCAACCACAAATCTTCTTTATTATGTGTTATCCACTATTTACAGTCTTCTTAGTAACACAACGTTGTCCCAAATGTACGCGGGGGACGCACGATAATGCCAAGTAATATTCTTGAACACTGAATTATTTCTAGGAATCTTCGAATGCCTGTCCTCAAAGTACGAGAGTAAAAAATTCTAACGTTCATGTGAATTCTCCAAGTCAGAAATTTGAATAAAACTATAAATGACCGTTTTGACATAATCATAGAAAACGGCTATTTCAGGAAATAATCTTTTAAATATGAATTTTCCAAGTGGAAAAATAGTATTTAAAAAACAAGGTAATTCAATCCTACATATTTAGTGTAGTAATTTTTTGCAATTTTACACATATTATGCACAAAATTTGTTTTCGATACAGTATGCGTATAATGCGATTTTACACATTCTATAATTTAAAAAAATGGCTTTTACGCCCCCTGTACCGAAAAATATCGTTTAATACACGTGCGAAAGATGATTCTACACTCACGTGATTGTCACCCTCGCTTCGCTTGTTGCATATATTTCCTGCAAATCTCATTTACGGGGCGAAAGTAAATTTTGCGAGGCAAAAGTAAAATTTGTGGGGCGACAGTAAAACATGCGGAGCGAAAGTAAATTTTACGTGGCGAAAGTAAGAAGTGATTTTTTTTTACCATTTTTATAATAATACTATTCATTTTGTAATAAATCCATGAAAAAACGTGTCGGCTCCGATTTTCATAGTGAAAAGTTGGCCACGGTTGAGTGTGTAATAAAATGCTATATGTAGTATGGGATGAAAGTAGATTTTTTCTTGGGTGGTTACTGCCCTGACGAAAATATTTTTCCGTTGGATGATTACTGCCCTCGCTTCGCTCGGGAAGTAAATGCACCATCGTGAGAAATTTTGTTGCTCTGGCAGTAAACCCACCCGTGGGAAAAATCTGCTACTTTCACCCCTTGTTACATAATGTAGTATTTGTTGCCACGGTGCAAATTGGTTGTAATAGCTAGAAACTTTTACTTTAGAAAATATAGGTATTTTAATTCTCTTTTGAATGCTACCTATCCCATTCAGATACATACAGACGTTCTCGAGAAATTACGTGCAACAAAGAATATAACTTCGAAAAATACGTAAATTTTGAATACCAAATATCTAAAAAGTAATCATACAATATTACTGAATATTCATATGTATAATATCTATATCACATACAAAATTGTCTATAAATCTGGATCTAATTCATCGAGCCATTCGAAAAAGAGGTTACAAAAATTTTAAGCTTAAAAATCTCTGAAATTTATGAACCAATCATTTATCCCAAAGAAAGGGATAGAAAGCTATAAAAAATCTACCTCTACAAGGCATTTCGAACCGATTAACACCATTTTACTGCCGTTAATTGTCGCCACAGAAAACACGTCTTTTTCATTTTTTAAATTTTTTTCTCAAAAACTAACCAACGGAATGGATTCAAGTTTTTACAGATTAAACTATTTATATTCTCCATTATCATGATTTTTCTCAAAAAAATTAACCATTTACTTCTGAAGTTACAAGCTTTAAGAAAACAACACGTTTTTATTAATAACAAAAGAACCGTGATAGCTAGAGAAATTTTTTTTTTTAAATATATATTTTTTATGCGCTTTTGAACGCCATCCATCCGATTCTAAAATTTAAATCCAGTCATTAAAAAAATTCAAAAATAAATTTTTCGAAAATGAAAAATTCGACATAAAACAAAAACGAATCAGTTAGTCGTACAAAATTATTTTTTTCCCGAATTCGGAATAAAAAAACAAAAAAAAATCAGACCCGTCCGTTTAAATCGACTGCGTAGATCCGAAAATAAAGCGGTATACATACACACACACGCACGCACGCACGCACGCACGCGCGCATGCACACACACATACACATCCATACAGACATTTTGTAAAATCATATGACTCATGACTCAAACTTGTAACACCTTTAGTCATGTTTCTAGAGCAATTTAACAAAACTTAAAATTTTACTATCACAAAGCTTCCTCTAGGAGGAAGCAAAATTTTCAAGAATTACACCAACGTATACTAGACGAATGTGATAATATCCCAGCTGAGTATTTCGTAAATGCAGCCCGTAGTTTTTATAATAGATTAGGTTACTGTCGTCAAGCTAATGAGAAACAGTTCCCTACTGAAAAATCTCATCTGAAATTCTGGTCCGCGAGCTACTATAATCGCTTTATTGAGTAAGAATAAGTGTTTGGGAATTAGGAGTCACCTACTAGGTTACGCGACCCCCCAGATAAGCTAAAAAATCTATGTTTTGAAGCATTTTGGACATTTTTAACATTTTTAGAAATTTTACATATGAGATCCCACGTGAGATCTCACATGGAATCTCATGTTTCAAATTTCTAAAAATTTTAAAAATGGCTAAAACGCTTCAAAACATAGATTTTTGAACATATCTGGGGGGTGGCGTAACCTAATAGGTGACTCCTAATTCCTAAACACTTATGAATCAATAAAGCGATTTTAGTAGCTCGCGGACCAGAATTTCAGATGAAATTTTGGCGTGAGATTTTTCAGTACGGTGTAAACACTTATTGAAATGATAAATATTGAAAGGTGTGTGCTCGAAGATTGCGCCAGTTATCCCTATTATTCTAGAGACTATTCGCTTTTTACTGGCTAGATAGTAAAAACCTGTCCTTTAAAGTCGAGATTATCACTTTTGCCTGGACTGGTTGGACAATAGCGGGCCTTGCATTGACTAGCTGGGCAGAATTGGGTCTTGTCTTGACTGGCTGGACAGAATTGGGTCTTGCCTTGACTGGCTGGACAGTAGTGGGTCTTGCCTTGACTGGCTGAACAGCGGCGTGTCTTACCTCGACTGACTGGACAGTAACGGGTTTTGCTTTGACTGGACTTGTCATAATTGATAAGTTATAATGTCTTAACTGTATTTGACCATCGAATCCACTTCAAGAACATACTCAACAGGTGGTTAAGATCATATTTGAATTTAAAATTTCTGCTCTTTTTATTTCCGGCGTGTAAAATATGGGTTCCAATTTGTAAAATGTATTTGATTTTGAAATGACCTTGAAGGTCATGGCGAAGCCAAATCCAAAGTCACCACTGAATTGCCCAGAAGAAATCCTACGACTTTTGTCGGAGTCATTTTTCACTCTGACGCGTAAGTCTCAAGCTTTAATGGCATAACTGGATTTGACCTTGGAATGGCATTCAAGGGCATATCAGAACGTAAAGTTTTCCGCTCTTTTCATTTCAGGCGTCAAAAATATGTGTTCCCATTTGAAAAAATGTACTTGACCTTGAAATAACCTTGAAGGTCATGGTCAAGGTCAAATCCAAGATCACCACGTGATTGCCCGAGAAAAATCCTACAACTTTTGTATAGGGCATTTTTTTCTGTGATGCGTATTTCTCAAGTTATCCAGCCGTCCCGGGACTTTTGACACAACCTGTATAATCGGGCTCCATTAGCCCTTAAATGACACATAACTTCATATATTATTGGGCTCAATTAGCAGCTAAAGTATAAAAAAAAATTATTCAAAATACTAAGAAAATTGTTGCATATGTATGATTAGAATAGCTATTCTTAACAATATATACAATAAAGTTTGAATATATAGCCGGGCTCCATTAGCCTGGATTTGCAAATATATATATATATATATATATATATATATATATATATATATATATATTTTACAAAAGCGCTTATAATCGGAACGTATACTATTGAAACATAAACACTTGGCCGATCGAGCGAGCCGCAAGCTATAGGTATAGTTAGAATCTATAGCGGCCGAGCTCAGCAGCGCGGGAGCCGCGGAGAGAGAGAGAGAGAGAGAGAGAGAGAGAGAGAGAGAGAGAGAGAGAGAGAGAGAGAGAGCTGCCGCATAGGCGTAGAGAGCGCAAACGACGGACGACAGCAGGGCCTGTGCTCGAGGTGCGGCTACGGCGTGGCGCACGGGAGAGCTAAGCGCCTATAGTATATAAGCATAGATATAGGGCTCAATGGCTGTCGCGAGAGCACGCGCACCGAGAACGCCGAATCTGCCCACGGCAAAGCAGCGCCGAAAACAGTTCTTCACTTATAACTCGCGAACTATAAGAGGTATCGAAAAAAATCCCACACAAAAGTTGTAAGGCGTGAAATTTTTCATAAGAATGACCTGTCACTTTTTTACATTAGATAAAAGTAAGCTTAAGAAAAGCACGCAGAAGTTGCAAACAGCAAGCGGCCGAAAGGGAAGGGAGGCGGGAGCTACAGCGCGTGGTTGCAGCTTCGGCGGCATTTTCGTTATATCAGCGCGCGCGTAGACTGAGTGTCTGCCGCTTGCGAACCGTTTTTCAACTTCTAGCGATTCTAGCTGGCCCAGGCGCCGGAAAATTTTTCGCTTCTGTCTCCCCCTCTACACCGGCTGATGCAATTGAATAAAGTAACCATCGTTTTTTTATAGATTTTGATTCGTAGAATCTAAATTTCGAGTTTACAATTTATCAAAATGGCAGGAACCTTGATTTAAATGTATTTCTTTAAACAAAAACGCAATTTAAACAAATAAAAACAATCTTTTGAAATCAGAATAATTTTTTCTTGAAAATTCAGGCAATTTTAAGATTAAAATGTTGCATTCAACATCTACGAAAAACCAATATTCAAAGAGTTGTAGATTTTTAAAATATTAATCTTCAGTATCTAAGAGATTTTTAATAATATTCACAAAATTAAACATCAATTAAAAATTATTACAGTTACTTATCGTTTACCATCTATAAAGAGATGTGAATGTTTATTATTACTTTGTATCATAAATAATTATTCACATTAATATAAGTAAATCTCAAGAACTCTTAACTTTTTGGGAACTCCAAAGTTTAAGCGCAGAAAAATGAGTTAAAGCTCAAAATATTTGCTTTTCAATAAAAAAAAAAAAAAAAAAAAAAATACAATTACAAATAAGGGTAAAGAATCTAGCTACGTACACAAAATTAAAAAAAAGGTCGACAATCAGTCATTTTTTATGTTGTTCATGTCCTTTTCCAATAGATGTATTTATTTAATAGGAACAGGAACACACTTACGATCGTTGCACAATTTGTTTAGCTTTTTTGTTTGCCAAAACCTTTAATTTGAGCCCTGGTAGGTTGATGTGCTGTGAAAATTATCCCAAATATAAGATTTTTCATTTTCTAAATTTTTTAAGAAATTTCAGGGGGAAAAAGTTACTGACATTTGTCAATGCGTATCGATTAAATTTTCAAGGGAAAGACTAACAGCCTTATTTATATCTATATCATATGCAAAGATATTCCCTATAAATATAAATATTTGTTACTCGTAAAGAAAATTATTTTTTGTACTGCAAGCATGATTTTCGAGTTTTTCGAACCTATTAATAGAGCCGAAAGCGACCGCTTGCCGACCAGCGGGCGGTAAAAACTGAAAAGCGTCCACTGCTCGCCGTAGCGGGCGATAAAAAATCAAAATCGCCCGCCGCTCGCCGTAGCGGGCGGTAAAAAATGAAAAACGCCCCCTGCTCGCCGTAGCGGGCGGTAAAATTCAAAAGGCGCCCGCTGCTAGCGGGCGGTAAGAATTGCAAAACGCCCGCTGCTTGCCGTAGTGAGCGGTAAAAAATCAAAATCGCCTGCTGTCGATTTTAGTACATTAGAACAAAATAAAAAGCAAAAATCCATACTTGTGTTACAAAAAATATGGTGTGCACCAAGGGCTAAGTGGTTCTTTTGACCTCGTGTGATTGCAGTACTCGTCTTCGGTTCGCAATCGCACTCGCCTTCGGCTCGTGCTAGCTCACCTTCTACTCGTACTGCAATCCCACACTCGGTATAAAAAGACCCACTTTACGCCCTTGGCACACAATATACTATTTCTACCCTCCGGCCAGAAAAATAGTATAAACACCTTGGCCAGTAAAAAAGAAAGCCTCAGATCACATGTTTGTCAACGTAGGTATGTAATATACTATTATAAACATTAGTATGCAGCGAACCTCCATAAGTTTAATAAGTATTTAAAAATTAGTAATGCCAATGTATAGTTAAAGCATAATTTGTCTGTCAACTGCTTTAGAGAGAGAAGAAAAACAAGTTTTACTAATTATCTTACTGTTTTTAATTGACATAATGAAAATTTTTTCTACAAGATGCAATAGTTTCTTACAAACATGTATTATTATTATATAAATAAAATAATTTTCTATTTAAAGCCAAGTTATACTTTTAAAACAGAAATTACCTTTTTAGTCTAATTCTGTCTCTAGATTCAAAAACAATTTTTCTTTCTATGAAGACTCGATTCCTACTATCTGAAAAGTAATTATTTTTCTTCGCTCAGGATTTTCCTCTCAATATTCGTAATTAATAGAAGATAATAAAAAAATGTGCCTTTGGAGAATAGATCGAAAGAATTTGGAGAATGCTCATAAGAGCATTTATGACAAAATTTATTAACTTTTTACTTTGAAATAACCGTCCTTTCGCAAATAACAGAAAATACCAGTATGTAATACAAGTAATTAATTATGATAGAAACTACAATGCAATTTACTATTAGTATTTTTTTACTATAATTTACATTATATGTATCTTAAGTTTTATTAAAAAAAATTAATCTCAACGATGACAAAGTAAAGAGATATGTAATAGTATATTATGACAATCGAAAGTTGTGAAATCAATTATCGATAGTCAAGTATAATACAACAACTATCCGAAACAACTGTATGACTATTCTCAGAAATGTATTCAAATTTGTTCATCCTTCTGTACAAATTAAACACAAGAAATTACTGAAATCAATTTATTGTAGTCAAGTATCCATAAGTTAATTTGACTGACATAATAGAACTTTTCGTACCTACTCAAAATTATTCAGCCGGCGGGCATAAAGTACCTACTACTTAACGTCCAAGAGGCGTAATAACTCACATATACTCCTACAAAACTTTATAGAACTTACGTACTTTAGCCCGTGTGGGCGAAAATTATTTTAATTATACAACTATAATGCCTTCTCTTTACGTTTAAAATTCATAAGAATTTTTCAGATACTTTCGAAAAGTCAAAGCCTATGAAAACAAAATTACATAATTACCAACACATACCTATTTTTCATTATTCTTTCTCAATTTTGAAATTTCTATAATATTGCGCATCTTCGGAGGACAAAAGAACTCTAGAGCTGCTCTAGCAGGAGTGGACCTCCGTTCTCCCATACATACTTGGCGGGCCCGACGGTTTGCAGTTCACCGGTGGGCTTTGTAAATATAGAATACTAGATTTTTGCACAAATTCACTAACAATGTTTATACCTATAAGCACACTATAAATAATTAGATTAGCTCTAATTTTTAATTGTTACCGTTTAAATATATTATATCCCTACATGTATAGAATCATGATTTACTTTCATTACCGAAAATATTTTTCCTGTACAGTGCAATATCAATTTATTTAAGTGAAAGCAGTCAAATTTTAACGATACAAATTTTAATGAACATGTTTTTTTCATGTAAAATACTGTAGAGAAAGGCCAAAAAGTTTCGTACAGAATGTTCTATAGCTTTATAGGTGCGCAAACTAATATTTCGACAGTCAGTTTTTTACATGCACATTCCTGTTCCTATGTCTTGATGCTTTGTTTATGGATAGACGAAAGAACATCGAATAATCTCATGTACGTAGCACGTACTCGTATAACGGAGATTCTACAATAAGCTGCTCTGCTCCACTCTGCCCTGCTCTGCCTGATCTGCCTTCCCTGCTGAGCCTGTTTCTGGTGTTAAGTCCGGAAATAAGTGGAAATAAGTAGTAATTGGTTTTATGTAGGTTTATTATATAAAATACAATAATTTATTACCAATACAATCTGCTGGCTTCTGGTAGATCGATGCGTTGTAATTTCAATTACAATTCTTTTCTATAACACTTGCTTTTATAAATTTACTATAAATAACTTATACGATCTGCTTACTAGACGAGTAAGGCTTACGATTACAATTTCAATAACTTATAAAATCTGCTTACTAGATGTGTAAGGCTTACGGTTTCAACTTCTCGATGTCGTAGAGGTACACGGAGTTCGCCAGGTTTCTTGTACGCTGTGACTGATTTGCGTGATGCATTTCGCAGTTTTATTATGCGGTTTAATTGGGTTATAGATGATAAATTGAGATCATCTTTATTAAGAAATTTTCGGTTGCGGCTTATACGCGTAGCATTTAATTGGTAGCATTGTGAAATGCTGATTTGTTAAAAATTTACACGCCACTGTCTTCTGGAGGTCGATGGCTCTCTACGTCACACGGTCTACGGTACGATGCCTGAGCGAAATGCTGCGTTGCATTCTCGCGTTTATATGTCAGGAAATATCTGATGTGAATAAACTTTCAGAATGAAATTCTAAATCTATAATACGTCTCCGGACGTAACACTGGGTTTGATTGGTTAATTCCCTTGACAAAACTGACGGGATCGATGGAATTAACCAATCACCGTCAGAAGGAGGCTTAGCGGGTAAGGGAGAGCAGGGCAAAGCGGAGCAGAGCAGAGCGGACCAGTGCAGAACGGATCAGAGAAGGGCAGTATTGTGGAATCTCCGTTTACCTTTTCAGGACTGAGATTTTTACGTTGAAATTGGACTTTTTTTTACTCGATATTTGTACATAAAATGAAAGAATTTGTCACGTCGAGTGCCTGACAAAAATGGTGGTCGAAATATCGACTAGTCCCGTCCTTAACAGGTTAATGTCTTTCCCTTACTTATTCCTAACAGTGAATTCACATTGCATGCCGTATGCCGTATGCGCTATGCCGTCAGAAAAAAAGTTGTTGTCTGAAATCTATAGGATTTGTAACTCTATGGTTATGAATCCTATAGGAATTGTAACTATAGAGTTATAAATCCCATAGATTTCGGACAACAAATTTTTTTCCGACGGAATAAGGCATAAGGCATACGGCATACAATCTGGACTCACTGTTAGGTTGAAATCACATGGTGCGGCATAGAGCTGCGGCATAGAGGTTGCGTCATGGGTACAGTCAATCAGAGCTCAGAGCTATTTTTGCATTTGAAGAATAGCTCTGATGATTGGCTGCCTCCATGACGCAACTTCTATGGCCCTTCACACAGCTCTAATTTACAGATACAGTGAGACACAGGTACAAACAATAACAATAATAACATGGGTTTCTATATCTATATATATATATATTAGTTATAAATCAGATACAAATTAAGAAACAAGGGGCGTATTCTGAAATACGGAAACTCGGGTACGGAGTTTCGGGACAGCATGTTAAATTATGAAGCGTCCCGAAATGTGTAACCAACCACGTTCATGAAAATAGACCACTCTAAATAATTATCGTCAACGGTCGGTCATGCCCTGTCATTCCCAGCAAGTTAAGGCTGATTTACAACGTCCAGTTTGTCATATAATTACGGAACATTCCGTAACCTCACAGCACCGGACAAGTAATTTTGAAGCGATCCGAAAAGTCGTACCGCTGTTTCCACATTTCGGAATACGCCCAAGAGATTTGTAACCCATGTATCCGTTTGTTCCTCATATATATATATATATAGTAACCCATGTTATTGCTTGTATCTGTGTCTCACTGTATCTATAACACCAATCCACATTACGTGCCATGTGCGCTGTGACTGTGCCATGTGAGGAACCGAAAAAAATTGTTGTTCGACATCTGTTAAAGTCAGCGTCAAAGGCTAAATTAGAACCACGTCCAAAACAAGTAGGTCTGTTCTACTTTAGCCTTTGACGCTGACTTTAACAGATGTCGAACAACAACTTTTTTTCGGTGCTCACATGGCACAGTCACAGCGCACATGGCACGTAATGTGGATTGGCTGTTAGAGCTGTGTGAGGAAGATTGTATATAACCGCTGCGCTACGCTGTCGCATTGATTACTTGTAGACCTTAAACATTTAAATATTAGCCAATCAGCGACGAGGTCTACCAAGTAACCAATGCGACAGCGTAGCGCAGCGCTTAGTGACTGTCTCCATTAGAGGCACACGTGCCTTGCGCCTTGCGTCTTGCGCCTCGTGAAAAAAAAATCGTTGTCCGATATCTAGCATATTCATGACCCATGGCAGAAGTTCAATATGTTAATCTGTTGCCATGGATCATGAGTATGCTAGATATCGGACGACGATTTTTTTCCATGAGGCGCAAGACGCAAGGCGCACGGCACGTATGCCTCTTATGTAGACAGTCCCTTATGGACAATCTCCCTGAAGCGCCTATGCCGCAGCTCTATGCCGCACCATGTGATTCAGCCTAAACGTGTCAATCTATACCTCTTGTTTTGCTTTATTGTATTGTACTTACAATAAAAAATAGAGAAAAAATAGAAATTGGAATTATGCACTACAATGTTGACAAAATGTTTAAAAAGAGCCTTTATAAAGTATCTCTCATCATATATTAGATTATTACACGAAAAAAAAATTGTTTTGGAAAAATTACTATTTTTTATATAGTAACCATGGGACACATTCAAATTTTCATGAAAATTACTATAATTTATGGTAAAAATTGTTATTTGTGTAGTAAAAGTTACAAAATTATAGCAATTTTTATTATAAATTATAGTAATTTTCATGAAAATTTGAGTCTGCCCCACGGTTACTATAGAAAATAGTAATTTTTCCTACAAAATTTTTCTCTGTGTATATACACTTATTCAGAGATAAATGTAGAATATGTTGTGGATGCAATCCAAACTCCAGAATGCATGTTACGAAACCAGTATCGCTATAGTATATATGGGAGCGTCCAGCAGAAACGGGCCACCGAGCGCGCGCGGTGCCTTTTTTCGCATAAAAGGCGCTCTGTTTAACTCGTTCATAATCGTATGCTGCGTCTTTGAAAAAAAAACCAAGGACCTATATCGATAGATTTTTTCCTGCTCTTTCCAATGGTGCCATTGTTTTTATTGCGAAACGCTTTCTTCCGGACGAAAACTCGAGTTGAATATTGAAAGCCATTTTTCTCAAAGTATATTATGTTTTTTTTCAAAATAAACTACACCATTGGAAAGTACAACTCTTAAGCTTCAAAACCCTATCTTGGAGAAGTTGGAGAAATAAAGGGTTTAAAAGTAACAACATGAAAAAGACAGCGCCGAGGGTCCGCGCGAGCCCCTCGCGCACGTGCGTACGGCACGTTTAAGTGTACGCTCTATTTAATTCGCTAATAATCCTGTACCAAGTCTCTGAAAAAAGAACTAAGGACATATATCGATAGATTTTTTCCTGCTCTTTCAATATTCAACTCGAGTTTTCGTCCGGACGAACGCGTTTCGCAATAAAAACAATGGCGCAATTGGAAAGAGCAGAAAAAAATCTATCGATATAGGTCCTCGAGTTAAACAGAGCGCCTTTTACGCGAAAAAAGGCACCGCGCGCGCTCGGTGGCCCGTTTCTGCTGGACGCTCCCATATGCACTGTAATATTTACAGACCACATGGCTTCTCTGAAACATTTGGCACCCCTCACTATAAGCCAATCAATAATTATCAAAATTATTATCTGAATCTTGTCTTGAAAAATATTTACCAAGAACTCCTCTGAAACATTTTGACATCTCCCACCCTGGGAAAATCATACATGAGGATAACTGAGCACTCTAATTTGTTGAAATTTTCACAATAACTCATCCTTTTTGCTTTTTTCATTTGACATAATCTTTTATGAGATATAAGTTAGATATAATTTCTTCAAATTATTATTGATTGGAACGACGTAAATTAATAATTTATCATTACCCACACATAATCTTGTAAAAAAACCACAATCAGTTTATGAACTGAGAATCACTGAGAATCAATGCTTCCTTGATATTCTGGTATAGATTAAACTTTTGACGTCTCCCACCATGGGAAAATCAGACATGAGAATAACTGAGCACTTTTATTTGTTAAAATTTTCACAATAACACATCCTTTTTACTTTTTTCATTTGACATAATCTTTTATGAGATATAAGTTAGATATAAGTTCTTGAAATTATTATTGATTGAAACTACGTAGATTAATAACGTTTTGTAACACATGCACGATTTTCGTCGTTTTCCGACCTAAAAAGAGGTCCTAAAGTGACTCTTTTGCGACCGATTGGACAAAAAAATCCATTCACGCTCGAGGCGGGCGCAAAAATCCATTAGCGCCCGCCTCGGGCGCTCAGTGGGCGCTAATGGATTTTTGCGCCCGCTACTCTAAAATTCCATAAAATCGCAAAAATTAAACTTAATCCACTATAAATTTGTGAATGCATGTTTTTTTATGAATTTTTTTTATTCAGGAATATATGCAATACATTATATTTATTAAAAAAATTATTTTCTTGTCGTATAAAGCAAAACTCAATTTAGCCTTGCTTTTTGGGTTCAAAAACGTCGAAAATCAATACATGAGTCACAAAAAATATGGTGTGCTCCTAGGGCTTAATGGGCCTTTTGACCTCGTGTGTTTGCAGTACTCGTCTTCCGTTCGCTCACTTCGTTCGTGCGAAAAACGTCACATGAAGTAAATCATCACCTTCCGCACAAGTATCGAAATGTACTATTTTGTACCGTGAGGTTAGCGCACGAGCGTATAGCGAGTGTGATAAATACGGTGCAAAAAAGGACTACTTTAGTCACGGATAGGCGTGACTAAAGTGCGGGCTTTGGTCACACCGTGCTATAAAAGTTATTTTTACTGTTAGATATATTTCTATTTTAGCAAGTATCGGTCAAAAACTCACGAGGGGAATTTCTCACGCCTCGATCATGGATGTGGATAAAACTTCAGGGTGCAATTTTGTGGCTTAAAAATGACATCTTGAAGTTTTAGCAAAATCCATGTTCAGGAAATTAGAAGCTCTTTTCAGTTAGTTATCAGGTTGAAATACTATAAAAGAAGTCTATGGTTCGATTACCCATAACTGCACTTCTGGGTCTATCGCTGAGAATAACTTTTTTCTGACTTTTTTGTTACAAGTCTAAAAATAACAATAAAGGTCAATAATTAAAGGGTTTTTTTTATTAAATCTTTTAAAAAGAAAGTGATACTATAGTGCTTTACACAAACGGATTTCGATTTAAAAAGATTTTTGTCTAGAGTCAACTACCTATATAATCAATTCTAATACCTATCTAATTCCAGAAGAATATCCTCTTGGGCGAAATAGACTCTTATTAGACTAACTGTAAAATTTTCTCAATGATCGATAAAAAGTTTACGTGAGCGAATGCGTTACAACATTTTTCCTATTTAATTTTTTTCAAAATAAATGTTTATTTCGTTAGAGACACCAGGAATTACTTCAAGAAAATGTGTGCAGAAAAACTAATCAGCTATTTGGGGATTTTCCGGCGAGTCCAATTGGATCGTAATTTTTTAACGGATAGTTTATATGCTCAAAAAGTATTTCCACCAATAAAAAGTTTGAAAATGCCAAACACCACGAAGAGAGATTTTTTTTTCCGTCACGACTCCTATGTAATCAGCTGTTTCGGGATTTTCTGGGAAGTCGATTTGGTTCATAATTTTTTTACAGATAGTTTGTATGCTCAAAAAATAATTCCAATACTAAAACGTTTGGAAATGCCAAACTCCGCGGGGAGAGAATTTTTTTTCCGTCACGACCCTTATATAATCGGCTGTTTGGGGGTTTTCCGGGGGAGTTGATTTGGTTCATAATTTTTTTACGGGTTGTTTGTATGCTCAAAAAATAATTCCAGCAATAAAAAGTTTGGAAATACCAAACCCCGTAATGAGATCATTTCTTCTCTTAGGTCATCTTACGAATTCCGTGTTAGGGGTGGGGGGTAATTTGGAATTGATTTATTTTAATCAATTTTTATGTATTCTTCCATTATTTATAGTATATTATGTCATTCATGTGGAAAAAAGTGGTTTTTCGAAAATCGAATTTGCAATGTTGCAAACTTCAAACCCATGGAAGGGTTCCGGATCGATTTTGGTCTCGGCAATTTTTTTATAAGTATTTCTTAAGCTCTTGAAGAAATTCCCGTGATAAAATTTTTAGGAATTTCATAGTCACTAGAGACAGAATTTTTTAAATGTATTTTTCATGTATTTTTAGCCGTTTTGCCCCACTTGCATCCCCTGAAGGAAGGGTTCCGGATCAATTTTGGTGTCGGCAATTTTTGTATGGATCTCTGATAAGCTCTCGAAGAAATTCCCGTGATAACATTTTTAGGAATTTCATAGTCGCTAGAGACAGAATTTTTTAAAGGTATTTTTCATGTATTTTTAGCCATTTGGCCACACTTGCATCCCCGAAGGAAGTAGGCCAGGCGGTGGACGGAAAAAAGGCCAAAAATGGACATTTCGACCCACAGGCTATTTTATTTTTGGTTTCGGTTTGTTTCAGCATCCCGAATAAGATCCTTGTTATCCGCAGTGTCAAAACCGTGTGCAATTTTTGTTATTTAACAAAAACGGAGCGATTTTGGCACTTTTTTTGGTTTTCTCACTCTAGCTCAGTTCTGGTTCGTTTTAGCGAAAAATTGTCTGTATGAAAATTGTTCGTTATTAAATTTGCTACAAAAGTAGGCCGGAACCAAGTTTCTAACTTTAATAGTTTATTTACAAATGACCGCTAAAGTTGAAAAAACCCATTTTTTTCATTATTAAATAACTTTTGAAAAAAACAACGAATGGACTTGAAAATTTATTTACAAAGAGCTTTTGTCAATGCAAAAGTGTACGCCAAAGCCCAGAACTGTAAATTGAATATTGGCGATGTTATTGAAGGACGAATTTTTTTTTTGTCCTTAATTGCAAATTGCGCCACGTCTACAAAAATCGTTTCTCATAGTGAGAAAAAATTGTTCGTATAAAGAAACTCTTCAACTTTAATATCCATTTTGAAAAATTAAGAAATTTTGATTTTTATGGATTTTATCGACTTTTTTACGCGGTCACCTTTTTAGACGCGACGTTTACATATATTTTTACATTCGATTTGACATTATGTCATTCGTCCAATTCTCAATGGATTTTGATGAAACTTGGTTTCCTTATGTTTTAGGGTATGTTCTTTCTAAAAATCAGCAATTTTTTTTTCAAAAAATGTACAGAAAAAAATATATGGCCGATTTTTTTCGAAAAAGTAGAAATTTTTTTCAAGTTTTTTTCAAATTTCGCTCTGCCAGAAAGAAAGGGACCTTAAAGTATACTCCCTAAACATTTTTTTTCGCGACATGAGACGATAATCTTTCAAACGCACTTGATTTTATTCATGTTGAATATTGTGAATATTTCGCCTTCTGTATATGAGCGTAGCTATGAGACATAAACAGCGCGACACACGTATACACACGTGTAAGTCTCCCCTCCCTAGTGTGTCTGCGACTATGAAGGTGCGTCGAGCGACAGCGAGCGACGCGATATACTCTCTCTAGTCTCGAACGCCCAGCATGTAGCATCTCGCGCATGGCGTAGGCAAGCGCCTCTTTATATTCACACTACCTAATAAACTAGTCATTTCTTTAAGTATAACCCAGAGTATTTTTACTACACCTATCCACCAACTCCAACATGGTAGCAGAAGTCCGTGGTTGGTAAGTAAAAAGAAAAAGACTGACTCAATACAAGCTTCGGCAAGTATTGTGGCAGAATCAAGCACATGGCTCGCGGAAAATTGACAGTGAAAAATATTGAAGGAAAAGTGCAAAAGTAAGAAAAATACAAGTGTGAATAAAGAATAAAACATATCTTCAAGTGATAAAAGAAAGAATTTTTGGAAAATTACGAAAATTCAAGCCGATGCGAGCAGATTAAATTTCTTGTGTGAAGCACGCTGCACGGTGCAAGAATAGAGCACGTGGCAGAATTTGAGGTTATACACGTGAGAAATGGACACTAAAGGACAAGTGAAAACCAAAGAAGAAGAAATAAAAGTGAATGAAGATATTAAATTAAAAGAAGTCGAGATGGTTAAGCAAGCAAAATTCGAAGATATAGTAATTCCCATTTTTGATGTTGCAAACTATACAAGTTGGAAATTTCGCTTAATGACTCTATTAGAGTATAAAGAGTGCAAAGAGCAAACTGAAAGAGAACGGGCTGAGACAGATAAACCAGATGAATGGAAGAAAAAGGATTTAAAAGCAAGAAATATATTAATAAGCACTATTTCAGACAAGCAATTAGAATATGTTTGTGAATGCGATACAGCTTACAAAATGATGGAAAAATTCAAGAGCATGTCCTCTACTAAATCTACAGCGCTGCAAATAGTATGCAGTGGTCAACTAGAAGACATTAAACTCAAAAATTATGAGAAAGTTGAAGAATTTTTTGTAGATTGCGAACAAGCCTGCAACAAATTTAAAGCAGCTGGAGGTACATTACCAGAAAAGGAAAAAATGAGGTATTTAATTAGAGCACTACCAGTAAGCTACAGCTTTATTGGGAGTTTCATTGATCTCGTCCCAGAAGCTCAACAAACAGTAGACTATGTTAAGTCCAAAATTCAAGAAAAAATAATGACAGTGCCTGACAACGAAAAAAGGAAAAATGTAAGTACATTCAACGTCAAGACAAAGGGACAGTGTTATAACTGTGGCCGGGAAGGTCATTTCAAGAAGGGCTGTTGGAGACCACTACAGACCAGCCAGAATAGAGGAGCATTCCAAAGCAGAGGAGCATCCCAGAGCAGAGGTCGAGGTCAACGAGGATCCCAGCGAGGATATCAACGAGGCAGTTCCAGAGGACGTGGTCGTGGCAGAGGAGCAGCCCAGCAGAGGCAAGAAGACTCCAGTCAACCCAGCGAAGACCCAGCAGTTGAGACCTGGATGATCGAGGTCAAACACGACGAAGTGAAAAGTGAAATTGTGAGTGATGTGTTCTATAGTGAAGTAGAATCTAAGCATTATCATTATCACAATCCAAGCTTCGGCGAAGATTGTGGTAATAAAAATAGAATAACGAATGTTTATAATTATAGTTGCGAAAAGAATGGTAAATTCAAAGAAATCAGTTGGTTATTAGATAGCGGATGCACTGATCATGTTGTGAATGATGAGAGAATGTATGAAAAATTTATTGTATTAAAAAATCCAATTGAAGTAAAGTTACCAGATGGTAAAAATTTAAAGGCCACAAAAGTAGGCAATATAAAAACATATTTCAAAAATTATTATAATGAAAAATTAATAGACTTAAAAAATGTTTATTTTGTAAAAGGAATTAATAAAAATCTATTAAGCGTTTCAAAAATTACAAGAAATAGTACTATTGTTTATAAAAATGAAAATGCAAAGATATATAACAATAACAGAGAATTAGTTGCGGTAGCAAACAAAATAAATGATTTGTATGTCATGAAAAGTAACATATATAAGGATTTTGAAAATGATTTATACGTAAACTCTGTCAAATTAACTGAAAAAGAAAAGTGGCATAGAGCATTAGGCCATGTCAACTTTCAATATTTAAACAAATTAGTAAAAGATAAATTGGTATATGGTTTACCAGATAAATTAGAAAATAATGAAATGAAATGCGTAAATTGTATTCAAAGTAAAATGGCTAATGTACCGTTTAAAAATGAGAGAAGTAAAACTTCAGAAATTTTAGAGTTAATTCACACTGATCTAAATGGTCCACACAGAACAACAGGTTCTGGTGGAGAAAAGTTTTTTTTTAAGTTTCATTGATGATTACAGTAAATGTAGTAAAGTTTATTGTATTAAAAGCAAATCAGAGACTGCAATTTGTTTTAAAGAATATGTAAATTTAGTTGAAAACAAATTTAATAAAAGAGTTAAAAAATTAAATTGTGATAATGGCAAAGAGTACTTGAATAAGGAAATTTATCAATTTATAAATGAGAAAAGAATAGAATTATTACCTTGCCCACCCTACGTCCATCAATTAAATGGAGTAGCGGAAAGATTCAACAGATCAGCTATGGATATAGGAAGATGTCTGTTAAGAGAGGCCAAAATACCATTAAAATATTGGCCAGAAATTGGTAAAACAGTCTCTTATTTGAAAAACCGTACAATAGCTAACTCAAACGAAAATAAAACCCCTTTTGAAATACTTTTTGGAAATAAACCTAATGTACAAAACTTAAAAATTTAGGGAAGTAAAGTCTTCGTTAGAAAACCAGAAGTTTTGAGAAAAGGAAAATGGGATGATAAAGCTGAATTAGGTATATTAGTAGGATATACGCACAATGGTTATAGAGTCTTGTTGAATAACAAAGTAATAAATGCCAGACATGTACACATTGTCGAAGACGGCACCGAAATAATCTGTTTGGAAAAGGTTAACGATGAAAATATTATTGAATTCAATATAGACGAATCAAACGATTCAAGTAGTGATACAAGCAGTATTATTGAAAATAATTATGACAATGAAAATTTAATTAATAATAACGATGAAATTGAAAATATTGAAAATGAGAATGAGAACATCGATAATGCTTTCAATCGTTCAAATGAAAATTTAAAAGTTAAAAGAACATCAAACAGAAAGAAAAGTCCGGTACAAAGATACGGAAACCCTGTAACACATTTGAGGAGGCGTTAAACTCCAGTGAATTCAAAAAATGGCAAAAAGCTATGAATTCAGAAATTAAATGTCTAAAGAAAAATAATACATGGGTTGTAGTTGATAAACCTCAAAATAAAAAGATTATTGATGTAAAGTGGGTCTATAAAAGAAAAAGCGATGACTCTCTGAAGGCTAGGTTAGTTGTTAGAGGTTTCCAACAAAGAGAATGTCAGGAAAATGTTTATTCGCCAGTAGGGAAAATGGAAACGTTAAAAATTTTGTTAAGTTATTGTTGCGTAAATAAACTGTTCATAGAACAAATGGATGTAGAAACAGCATTTCTTAATGGAAAAGTAAAATCAGAAGTTTATATTCATGAACCACAAGGTTATGAAACCGGCAAAAATAAAGTTTGCAAATTATTAAAAGCACTATACGGATTGAGAGAAAGCCCAAAGGCTTGGTATGAGACATTTGATAAATGCGTGAGTGAACTTGGGTTCATAAGAAGCAATTACGATTACTGTTTATATGTAAACCACACAGACGATGATACTATATACATGTTAGTATTCGTAGACGATCTCTTAATATGCTGTAAAAATAAAGATAGAATCAATGAAGTTAAATCTGCTTTAATGAAAAGATTTGTAATGAAAGATCTAGGAAAAATTAAATCATATATAGGAATCGACATTGATTATAATAACGAGAAAGGTATAATGACCTTAAGTCAACAAAGATATATAGAATCATTGGCTGTGAAGTACAACTTAGAAAATGCGAAACTTTATGATACTCCGATGGAGACAAATTTAAAACTCGAACAGGCTAATAAAGCAGATGAAACAATAAAATATCGAAATTTAATAGGTGAATTATTATATATCAGCACAGGTACAAGACCTGACATAACTTACAGCGTGAACTACTTAAGTAGATTTCAGAGTTGCTACGATTCAACACATTTTAAATACGCGATGCGAATATTAAAATATCTATACAAAACAAAAAATTTAAAATTAACTTATGGTTGTAACTTAAATAAGGATAAACTCGATTGTATGGTCGATTCAGACTTTGCAGGTGATAATATTGATAGAAAATCAACCACCGGATTTGTTATAAGAATGTATGGAAATATAATATATTGGAAAGCACAGAAACAAAAAACTGTGACTAAAAA
Source organism: Torymus aiolomorphi (assembly GCA_036365515.1). Taxonomy (NCBI): domain Eukaryota; kingdom Metazoa; phylum Arthropoda; class Insecta; order Hymenoptera; family Torymidae; genus Torymus; species Torymus aiolomorphi. Next base: position 9,445,326 of record CM070873.1, on the reverse strand, counting down.
TTCAACATTTGCTGAATACATTGCATTGTCTGAAGCGACAACAGAAATATTATTTATAATTAACCTCTTGAAAGACGCCTTCAATACGACATTTACAAGTCCTGTCAAAATATACGAGGATAACTCAGGCGCAGTAGCAATAGGTAAATTCGGTAACTTAACAAAAAATTCTAAGCACATTGAAGTACAATGTCATTATGTAAATGAGAATTACGAAAAAGGTGTTATCGATATTGTAAAGATAGAAAGTGAAAAAATATAGCGGACATATTCACTAAGAGTCTATGTAAGGATAAATTTATTAAAAATAGAAACGCGCTGAAATTATTATAGAAGATTATAAATAAAAGTCGAAAATTCAAGGAGGCGTGTTGAATATTGTGAATATTTCGCCTTCTGTATATGAGCGTAGCTATGAGACATAAACAGCGCGACACACGTATACACACATGTAAGTCTCCCCTCCCTAGTGTGTCTGCGACTATGAAGGTGCGTCGAGCGACAGCGAGCAACGCGATATACTCTCTCTAGTCTCGGACGCCCAGCATGTAGCATCTCGCGCATGGCGTAGGCAAGCGCCTCTTTATATTCACACTACCTAATAAACTAGTCATTTCTTTAAGTATAACCCAGAGTATTTTTACTACACCTATCCACCAACTCCAACAATTCAAAAATGTTGATTAGAGAAAAAAAATATGGCGGTTTTTGTATCTTAGTGTAATATAAAACTTCATGATTTTTTTACTCAAAAAATATCAAATATTGGAAAAAATTTTATAGAACAGAAACTGCTCAAAATTAATCAAGGAACACGTATGAATTTTCCCGGATCGATTTGGAAAATTTCGGGAAATTTGAAAATTCGAATTTTCCGAAAAATTAAAAAAAAATTCAATTTCTTTCTGAAAATATTTTTTGGCCAATTCCAAGTAAAATGTTCTATAATATTTTTTCAATAAGTATTTTTTTTAAACAAACAGAAATTTTGTTCGGAATAAATCCCTTCTAAAAGACTTACAGAAATCGTTATAGTAAAGTTACAGTGGTAACTTGAGTTATATTTTTTAAAATAGCAAATGCTACCGGAAATTCCGATCCGAAATATGATTTCGTCGTAACTGATTTTAATAAATTAAAAACTGAAAATTATTATAATTTTTTAAAATTATATTTTGCTTATTTGTGTTGGTAATGTTCAATTAGTAATATTGAAGTAAACCAATCTATTTCAAAATAAACAATTTTAAAACTCTTCTGCTCAAAAATTATAAAAAATGCTTATTGAAAAAATATTATAGAACAATTTACTTGGGATTGGCCAAAAAACATTTTCAGAAAGAAATTGAATTTTTTTTTAATTTTTCGAAAAATTTGAATTTTCAAATTTTCCGAAATTTTCCAAATCGATCCGAGAAAATTCACACGTGTTCCTTGATCAATTTTGAGCACTTTCTGTTCTATAAAATTTTTCCAATATTTGATATTTTTTGAGTAAAAAAATCACAAAGTTTTATATTACACTACGATACAAAAACCGCCATATTTTTTTCTCTAATCAACATTTTTGAATAAAATAAAGTGTGTTTGAAAGATTATCGTCTCATGTGGCGAAAAAAATTGTTTAGGGAGTATATTTTAAGGTCCCTTTCTTTTTGGCAGAGCGAAATTTGAAAAAAAATTGAAAAAAATTTCGACTTTTTCCAAAGAATCGGCCATATATTTTTTTCTGTACATTTTTTGAAAAAAACTTGGTGATTTTTAGAAAGAGCATACCCTAAAACATAAGGAACCCAAGTTTCATCAAAATCCATTGAGAATTGGACGAATGACATAATGTCAAAGCGAAGCGTTGCAACCATAGACGTTTGCCACTTAATGGGTTAAATATCTCCAATCTATGAAATTTGGAAATGTGTTTTTGCTTTTAACCCTGCTCTGGAATCCTTTAATCAAGTCGTAACTGGCTCACTTAGTTGATTAAGACTTATTGCTGATAAAACATACTCGCTTACAATTTCTGGTTTTGATTACAAGAGTTTATCTGTACATTTCATCAAAGAAGTAGGACTATAAGTCAGTTTAATTGAAATTGTCAGCGCCAAAGGAAGAAATGTTATGTGGCTAATTGGAACTATATAGAAGCATTATAAACCTTATTTTCCCTAATGCTAAAGCGAAATCATCAATATGCATGGTTATGTATTTCGTACAAATACCAATATTGTTATAGTGACTCAGGTATGGTACGTTAAATTAAAAGTATTTTCGACGAACAAAATAAAATAGCTTGTCTATGTTGAATTACAAGATTAGCTTAAGAATATATGTAGTAAATGTAATACCATGATGTGTAGCCGATGATGAATTTTCTGCATTGTATTTCTAAAGAAAGATTAAAAAATCGAATTTTATAAAATATATTAGTTGTTCTAATTTTTTATCATACCTTTTTCCAAACATAATTTTACAAACAATACGAGACTAAGAATATGAAATACTGAAAAAAGTTAATTTAATTGTTATTAAATATCCATTAAACTTGATAATGTGTATTTTCTTTGAATCATGCTCTGGAACCCTTTGAATTAAAAAATATGCTTATTCAATCACTTTTTATTTATTCGAGTCCAACTCACTTAGTTATCCAAACTATATTTCAATAAAATATTCTATAATTAATATAAATTATTCTCATAAATAACATATCAAAGTATTATATTTATTTATAATTAATTATATACATACAGTTACCAATATAAAAATTTTTATTTTTATTGCGCTACCACACCCTTTTATATACAGGAATTAATATAAAGAGTAGTGTCAGTTTATTCCTGACGGACCGTATCTACATGCTCCATTGCCAGTTAATCCTTCATTATTGCGTTTCTCGCTTTCCAGAACTAATGCTTTATCAAATAATGAACCAGATACAACAGTAACTCTCTAACTGGAGAATAGTAAAACAGTAACTATTTAAGAGTGATCAGTCGGGCACTGCCGAAATAGTGAATGTCGTCGGGTTAGTGGAACAAAGATCCAACTCGTTTTTAATTTGGAAAAAGGGACACCTCGGTTTTGAAGGTATAAAAAGTTACACGCCCTTTTGAGCTTGAAAAAGGGGACACCTCGGTTTCAAATTGAAAAATGGAACACCTCGATTTTAAAGTTGAAAAAGGGGACACATCGTTTTCAATTTCAAAAAGGGGACACGTCGTTGTCTTTCAAATTTTAATTTGTTAGTTTGCTTAAGTGTTAAGTAGAAGTAATTAAATGAAAAACATAAAATATAGACGTAGGGAATGTGCCTATATATTATACTCTGTACAAAAATAATGTTGAAAATTCAGTTAACTTAAAGAATTTTCAACACATGCATTTTCAGCAAACTGAATTCACGTGGATTTGTTTTTATTTTTGACTTATGTATATTGTTACGTCCGGGTTACGTGACAATACAAGAAGAGAGAAAATGAAACTTCATTAGTCTAATGACTAAAAGGGCGTAATGTGACTTTTCCCGATTCGGACACAACGTGCATTGCTCCAGGATGGGACGGCAGGTAGGAAAATGACACGGACACGCGGTACGCCTCGAGACAGTGTGCAGAATTTTACTGACTTACCTTAGAATTTCCAACAGCCCTTGTGTGAATCTGTACTCCCGCCGTGACGCTTATAATGATAGTGGACGGTTGCCGCTCTGTGGAAGTTTTGGTGTGAAGAACGGAGATACGGAGAGTTTAGGATTCTTATAATCTCGAAATAATGAATACTTAATATGGATTTAAACACAACTTAAACTTTATTAACTTGTCAGTACAAAACTAAGTAAAAATTACAGTGATGAGAGCTGATGTGAAGTCTACGCGAGTTGGCTTCTGAGTCAGTCATACCAGGAGTCTTCGTCCCCTTTTAAAGGTAAAAAGTTGTAAATCTTCCTGCCGTCGCCTTTTTGATTTGCCTAGGTGTTGCTGCCCCGCTTTTCTCGATGATCTTTGATGATTTCGGCGGCGCACCCTTTGAGAATATTCGGCGAGTTCGGATACATAAATTATTTTAGAATACGCTACGCATATCGGGTAGGAGTGAAGGGAAAGGACAAGAAAACTGACTCTAGCTTGATTCAGTATTGTGCGCTGGAGTACTAATGCTTACTCCTCTAATTGGCGGCGAATCTCTGATGCTTGCGTGGATGTGCGTTTTGGTAATAAAAAACGCATAAAACTGCAGCAGGGGAGTGGCACACACTTAAGAGAGAATGAAAGGAAAACTAAAGGAAACCGCGTCTTCGTGCCTCCGTTCGAGGATCTTTTTGGTAACTATTCTTTCTGGATGGCGGCATCTTTTGAGCGTTTATGCGTATCCCCCCTTTTTTATCGTGTGGGAGAATATGAAGCAAGCGGCAATGCAGCAGGTTCGTTGGGAAAGATGAAGAGAGGAAGGAAAACAGCGCACACCAGCAACCACATCGGCAACGTCGCACGACGCGACACCTCCCCCCTTGAGGTAGTTCAGACCCGGGGGCTGAATTATCACATTGAATATTGGGATCGTCTCCAGTGTGTTGGCAAGATTTCCGCTTACGAGTCCATCTGTTGTGGCCTACGTCGTTCATTAGGTACTCCGCAGGGTTCAGCGCACCTTGTAATTGATCTTGATGCCGGCTGAGTTGTTCCACATGAGTATCATTAACTAGTACCATTGGTCCCGAGGATGTGTGCGGAATCCTGGCATTCTGGGTCCATCGCTGAAGAAAGTCTCGTGCCCCTTCCGCAGTTGATAACCATAGCGTATCATTGCTTGACGTACACGTTCATCTAATGTTTGTAATATGTCTTGTTGTTGCTGCGAGGTTTGCTCCATGTTGAAATTCTCCGTGACCACTTCTCTTCTGACGTCTCTTTCTTTACTGACCCCTCGTCCTTTAATGGAAACTGAAAACGACCTGCATCTTTCCTAGATGTGGTTGGTGGCGTAGCGGGGATAAGAACGTCCAAAAAGATGTGGGTTTTCCCCTTTTTTTTTTTTATCTGGTAGGGCGTGACACTGAAGGTAAAAGGAAGGTGGTAGTAAAAATGAGTGTCTAGGATAATGTGGGACAAAAAACAAAAATAGGTAGTGACTTAGATATGCGTGCGTAGTTGACACGTATTTTCTTAGTCTTGATTACTTATTAATTATTAATGACCATGGATTACTTGGATTTTAATTTGCTTACTTCATTTGTAGATAACTATCAAGTATTCGCTGTTAATTTCTAGTGGTTAAACACAAAATTATTTCACCATTACACCTGTGGTAAAACACAAATTGTTCGTTGCTACACAGAGTGGTTTAATACAAAATTAGTCGTTGTTATACATAGTGATTAAATACAAAATTAGTCGTTGTTATAAAAAATTATTTGTCATTACCTGTAGTGGTTAAATACAATTTGTTCGTTATTATACAAATTTTTTTTTTTTTTTTTTACATATCTTATTTTAAGTTCACAATACAATGTTGCATTTTTATCTGCAAGTTTTTTTTGGAATATATATATTTTACAACTATTTTAGAAATTATTTACCTAGATTACGACATTTGGTTGTGCTTACTTACTACGTTAATACCTACTGTTTCTATGTTTTGCTTAATTACAGAAATAAATGCTTGATTATACCATGCAAGAAAGTTACCTTGTTCTAAACCCCTTTTTTTTTATCTTTTGTTGCTAAAGGATATTGGAACCTGATTGATTACCGTTTGTATTTTCTTGTTGAACTATATATTCTTCTAATTTATTATTTACGTATTCTGCGTCTAGCATATTAAATTCCCTTATCTCTAAATTTCGAGACAAAACAGGACTTGGAGGAGGAGCTGGTGGTTCAACTTTAACCGGTGGAAAACTTGGTGGCGAAAGGTTGTATCGAATGGTCTGATTCAATGGCCGCATCGGCACGTATTCCGGCTCCTTCTCCTCCTTCTTTCCAATTTTCTCTCGTTTATGAAGTTCCCCTATCTCTACATTTTGAAACAAAACAGGAGTCGGATGAGGAGCTGGAGGTCCAACTTTAACCGGTGGAAAACTTGGTGTTGCATAAACATGCGGTGGGGGTGAAAAGTTGTATCGAATGGTCTGATTTAATGGTCCTATTGGCGCGTGTACCGGCTCCTTCTTCTCCTTTCCTGTTTTCTTTCGTTTACCCTGATACCACCTTATGGTAATTATAATTATGAGGATTACCGTAAATGTAATAATTATAACACTTAAATATACGTCGACCTTGGTGTTATCAATACTAATTCTATGATAGGTAGATGGGGTGCGGAATCCTTTTGTTCCCCTTCTATAATAACAAGTTGTAGAGGAGGTAAAATATAAACGTTGGATATCCTCATTAGATCAGAGGTACGGTACAATTTACTTTCAATTTCAACATAACATGGTTCAGGGATTATTATTATTCCCGATCGTCCTAAGGTCATAAATGAAAAATGCTCACCGCAATGTACCCGTACAGTTGTTGGCCGTGGGACTGAAAAGAACCATTGTCTGGGGTGAGCAGTTCTCACCAGCACCGCTTCATTGACCTCCTCATGCTGTATTTTACAAGTCTGATATGTAGTATATTTTGGATCCACGAGCAATTCGCTTTCACATTGAAGTTTTTTAATAATTGGAGTTTTTCGTTCACACAAATAGTTAGACCTTAAACCTACGCATTCCCTTAAATCGTCCCGGTTAAGAAAGACAAACTCCTTTTTATCTTTAGATACTCGCTTCTAGGGCGAATGTAAACCGCTTTCTTTAATTGCGTTAATGATAATTGAAATACTGGTACGGCTATCATTCTGTACAGAAGATATGGCTGTTTTTCGAGTATAGGCACTGTAATCTGTAATATTACTCTTCCTTGTATCACGATTATATCTGTTCGGGTTCCCTCCTCTAGTGTAGCAGCATTTATTTCTTCTATGGTAATTGGCGCTCTTCCTGGAGTTTGATGTTCAGCAATTTTAATCGCCTTTTCCATCACTCTAGTTGGTAAGGTAAATCGACGTGCTTCCATGAATTTGACTATTTCTTTCGCAAGATAAATTTTTTCTCCTACTAGTCGTATTGCCTCGTTCAGAATGTTTTCTATTTGTGATTGTTTAATATCCGTTACTCCAAATTCCTGCTGTATAATTGTCAAATTACTTTTAAGTAATAACACGTCTGTTGAAAATTGTCGTCTAGCACGGTCTATTGCGTTGTCAGTTATTATTTTTCGTGTTTTATTTAGTACCATGCTTTCCTGATTCTTACGCCGCAATTGTTCGATATCCTGAAGAGTTTCGGCTGCTGTGTTGTTGCTTAGGTAGTCTTCGTTTTCTCCCTCCTGGAATGGCACTACCCATGGTGCATAAGAGTGTGCTAGATTCACATAGGCTATTTGTAACTGAGTCAGCTCTTCAATTTTCTCCTGGAAGACGTATTTTTGTTCAATCAGCACTGGATCCGACAATCTTGTATAAGTATCTGTTTCAGAGATATTTTTCATTGCTTTAATAAAAAAATCTGTTGTAGAAAATACTACTCGGGCGTTTACTGATGTTATTATCTTCCATTCTTACTTAATGAAATCCAAACCCCTGTCTTGATTAAAAATAATGCCTGGATTGTTGCGCTCAAGGATACGCACTTCTGGTGATTTTATGGCTGCTATTAAAGCAAGGGTCATCATGAAGAACACTGTCTTTGTCATCATTCTTAAAAAGAAAAAATAAAAAATGATTGCATATTATGTTTTACTCAGTACTCTCTCGAGGGCGTTTATGTGTCGTGGAAAGGTCGCAAGGCGGGGGTTCCATTGACTCTGAGGCATTTTCTAAAGCTCCTATTATTTCATTTAATATATCCTCGTCAGGGATATTGAGTTCTTCTAACGGGCTTATAACTGCATGGTTTCGAGTACTCTGCCTATCCGTAATAATCTCTCTCTCCTGCATTCTATATTCTCCGCGTTTCCTCTTATTAGATATGGATGCTTCTCGCCCCGGTGGTAGTTCATATAAATTTTCGCCAAGCTGGTGACGTACAAAATTAAATAAGGTAGTGTTGGCAGTATCCACCATATCATCGCTTAAAAATGCAACCACCGCGTTTCCTTCTGGAATCTTTAAACCCTTGATTTTTTCTATCGCGCAGCCTTGTATCTCTACATCCAATCTCCCTTTATTTACAAATGTTTGTTTTACGTTTTGTTTCAGAAAAGTTATTGGGATGCGACATAGTGAACATATTTTTACGTTGATTTTTATGCATGTGGCAATGGTAGCCCGTACCACTACTTGATTGTACAAGATGCGAGTGTATGGTCCAATTCTGAACTTGTAGCAATAGAGACATATTCTTACTCCCACATGTTCATAATATACTAATTGGCTCCTTCCATTCTTTTAGAGGTGATGGGTTAAAAGTAACTAAAGAAGAAAGAAAAAATAAAAAAAATAGCGGATAAATGATAATGTTAATCAAAGATGTATGGAATATCTATGTTTAATTTTTCGTAAGTCTTCTAAACTGGAATGAATACGTTTCGCGTGTCCCATCGCTTGATGTAGAGAAACGTAAATGTGCGGTTTACATATATAACGCTTAATCTCCGGACGCAGTCCGCGTAAAAATGTTTCGATAGCCATTTTTTCTCTAACTAACGAGGAATCGCATACCTCCCTAAACTCAACCTGTGATATTTTTCCTAAATTGTTGTATTCATGCAACATTTTTTCCATTCTACCGCAAAATTCATAAAAATCCTCATCACTTCTTTGAGCTGCCCATGCAAGTTTCATTCTTAAAGTCATTAGATTAGAAAACATGTTATGTTTTTCGGAGGGAGTTAGAGGCATTTTCCTTTATGAAAATAAAAACAAAAGTAATAAAAATGAAAAAATCTTGCTTACAAGACGGCTCAATCTACTTATTACTACGGTAATTACCCTCTTCTTTTTTTATTAAACTATTATTACAAAAGAATTAAACAAAATTACATTTAATAGATTTACATAAGCGCTACCATTAATCTAATTTCTTATTATTTATTTACTTTAATCAATTATTCATTGTCATTTGTACGATTATTCCGCGGTGGTAAGGATGGGATATCTGGGTCAGTTGCTAAAGTTGGATAAATTCTTGGTATTGTTGGAGTAGTACAGTTTACTTGTACTCCCTCCCCTCTCGCCGGAACCTGCACCACCGCGTGCTGGCTTTGAAATTTCGAAAAATCAGAAAATGACGGAGGCGGGGCTAGTGGTGTTGTTGGTGGAGCGCTCGGTGGTTTTTTTACAGAGCTATATTCTTCTTGAGCCCGCTTCTTTTCTTCCTTTCGAGTGGGCTTATGCCGTGCAGTGTGCAATAGCAATTGCGTTACCGAATTCCAAATGGCTCCTATAATATGAATTGACCAGCCATATAAACTATATAATGCATATCCATGCAGAATTGTATCAATTAAAAATTTTATTACACGACCTATCATAATTATTCCTATTATTCCTGCACTTATAGAACCGAAAGATAGAAATTGACCCCATATTTTTTCCATGTATCGTTCGCAAGTGCAGTTAATGCTTCCTCATCGAACAAGCGTGCTATAGACATACCATTTTTGTCCGTTGATCTGCCTGACATACCCATGGCTAAAGAATTCAACATTGCACCTCGCTCGACTGGAAACATTAAATGATGTCTTAACGCTTGTATGTCTGACTGTGTGTAAATACCGCTTTTTGCTAATTCGAGAGGTTCAGTATAATTCCAATTGTTTTTTGTGGCTGGTTTGAGGATAGCGGGTTTAATTCCTTTTGTGGTACCATGAGGCAGTACCGTGTACCAATCTTCGCCTAGTAGAAACATAGGTGGGATCAATGGGTTGCAAGTAGTTTCAGTACCGTATTGCTTTAAAATATGTGTTTTAGGAGATAAAAAATAATTTTTTTCGTCTTTTACTACAGGCAACTCTTGATAGCACCTTGGTGTTTCTCGTCTTTGAACATCTATTTGCACACATTTCATTAAATGAACTACTTCCCCCGCTACCAAACCCATATAACCACTTTTTTCATTATTTGATAGGCGAACAGATCTGGTTCGGTACTTGCGATACTTAATGCGTTCGCTATAACTCTTTTTCTAATTCGCATTTTTGCATAATTAAATCTCGATATAAGCGCTTTAATTCCCCTTTTATGTGTTTTTCGACATAAACAAATTTAGAATTAACATATGCAAAGATATCCAAGTTATGTACTGTAGGATGTTTAATCTTTCCAAATGCTTCTATAGCAGGACCCTCAAAGAAAAATAATTTAGGATGTTCTGTGCGTATTAAGTCATATGAGCAAACTGAAATAGTACCGACTGCCGTAAATGCAAAAGTTATTTCGCTTGACTCCATTACATAAACTGGATGTCTCTCATTTCCTTCCTCTATTATTTTATTTACATACCCCGCGTATAATTCTGAATACTTATGTTCTTCGCATGATGACACCGGTAATGGTTCCCAGAAAGCGTACCCTGCTTCAATATCTATACATATGTCTTCATTAAATTTGCAACGAGTACCAGATTTTAGTATAACCTCATTAGCATTTAAATTCACAGGAGTATAATAATCTTGTAAGGTTATTGTGACATAACCCATGACTACCGCATCATCGAATACTCCATACGGGTCGGAGTATGTACCTGGATTACTACAATCTCCCGCCTGATCTATTTTCCACACAAAAGTCATTGGATAAACGATAGTCCCATTATGTTTTAAATTTGAGATAAGCTCGTCGCGAACTCTATGGCTGCGATGCACATGCATTCGCCGACATTCTTCATTAGTAATTTCGTCTAGAAACTTAACTTCCACCCTATTCTTGTCTTTTCGATGCGAGAATGCCCCACAATATGTAACTGAACGCTTAATTTCTACCTTACATAGTCTTACATGAGTGCTTCCGAAATCGTTCAATTGTAATAATCTAACATAAACCTTGGTAGTATTGACCACGGGCTCCGCTATGTCACATTCCCCGACGTTTATTAATGAAAATGTGGTGAGGTTCGAGACTTGCTGAGAGCAGTCGTAACCAATTATGGTATTAACTGTTTTTGATGTTAGCAGCAATGCTAGTACACAAAAAACGATTTTCATCTGCAAACATTACAAAGTATTAATCTTTTTGATTTCAAGAAAAGAAAATGGCAAAAATGCTCTATTTATCATAAAGAAAAAGAGAACATCATAGAAACTGCACTAATGTTAAAACAGTAACATATATCAAAATTAACTTAAAAAAAATAATAGTTGGTTTAAAATAATAAAATTAATAGTATTACTAGTTTTCTCTTTTTCGCATTTTTGCTATTTATTAGTTATAATATATTTTGCGTTATATTTATAGTTATAATAATATTTTTATAGTTATAATAATATATTTTGCGTAGTAAATATTAACCTACTACAACGTGCCATTATCAAAGAAATCGTGCTTATTATCCTTATTTATATATAATGTAACTTAGAAAGCAAGCGTAGGATTAGGTATGTTAAAGCAACGATTTAAGCTTGTTTTTGCTCTACATGTGATTTGCGCAGGCGATTAATGTGCACTATTTTACTTTTAGTACTACTTAATTGTATCCTCACATTTCCATTTACAGAAACGTCTAAAACTAAATACGGCCCCGTATATTGACTATCAAATTTGTGTGGTTTCGGTCCCTTTTGCAACCACACGTAGTCCCCAATTTTTAATGTTAAATGATTTACTTTTCTGTCATAGTATTTTTTGATCTTATTTTGGCTCGCAATAAATTTTCTCTTGCTATATTTTGCAAGTAGTTTATTCGTGTTATGAGAGTTTCCATATAGCCCTTATAAGTAGGCGCTAGATCCTCACTTTCTATCGGCTCACTACCTGGCGTTCGAGCTAAACGACCAAATACTAATTCGAAAGGTGAGTGCCATGTTGCCTCACTTATGCCTGTGTTAAAATTAAATGTTGCTAACTCTATATAGTCATCCCAATCCGACTTATTTTCTTGCACGAAAAATTTTAAAAACTCGATAAGACTTGAATGTGATCTCTCCAAGGACCCATTTGTTTGTGGATGAAAAGCCGTAGTGTTGACTTGTTTGATTCTAAATCTTTTTGCCACTCGTTTCATTAATTTGCTCATAAAATTAGTGCCCTGATCCGTTAAAATAACTCGCGGTGCCCCGAACACACATATGACCCTCTTAATTAGACTGTTTGAAACGTCTATTGCTGTAGTTTGTGCTAATGGTTCCGCTATTGCAAATTTCGTAAATAAATCTTGGAAGGTTAATATATACTCATTGCCTTTATTAGATCTAGGCAATGGCCCTACAATATCCATACTAATGCGATCCATCGCATGTGCCCCAGAGTTAGTAATAATCATTGGCACACGTGTTTTTACCCTGACTAATTTTTTTAATTGACACTGCACACATTTTCGAATAAAATCCTGTACATCTTCTTTTAAATTTTCCCAGTTGTAAGCTTGTTTAATTCTTTTGTATGTCTTAGTAACTCCCCTATGTCCGCCTATTACCGAGCTGTGTGCTTCTTGCATAATGGGGTCCCTTTCCTCGAGGGGAGGATACCTGACTATCCCTAAACACACTACTAGTTTGATGGTACTCTTAGAAAATGGATCTCTTAATTTTCTTATTACTTGTTCCCATTCTAAATTTTCTATTATTTCCGTTTTTGCTATACTTATCGACCGCGCGTCGATTTTGTTTAAGATTGGTAGTAAATTAGTACAAAGTAAACTTAAATTATTGTTTATTATGCTCAAGCCTACTCTGTTTTGCGTACGTAGTGGCATGACTATGTGTATTTTAGAATTTGTTTTTATAACTTCTGGTATTCCTATTGTTAAATTTTTAAAACGTGGGAGCTTGTTCTGTAATTTTAATTGCATGGCACCGTCGTCGCATGGTTCACCTTCGGATGTAACAAAATACAAATAATTATCTTTTCTCATAAATAATTTTTCACGGCAGAAAATAGTTGAATGAGTAGGGTTTAAATTTTCCAACATAATTTCATCTTCCATCTCCCCGTTTTCTTTCGATAGTTTGTCTCTCTCCTCTTCCTCCGAGAGAAGGTTACTCTTATTCATGTTGGTCTGTGGGTCACCCCTACTTCGTGTTTCGTTCAGTATGCTATTGTCTTCCTCGCCTTCGGTTCCCGCTGATGCGGTAATATGTTGTGCATCTCTACCGCTGACCTTTTCCTTTTCTATTACGCATTTATTTTTATCGTTTTTCGGCAGTTTTTTCTTTTCTGCTTCAATGTTTTCTTTGTTCCGCTCACGGGCTATGCGTCCCCTCGTGACCACATTATGAACGCACTCCTCCCCCGTTTGTTCGGTGACCGCCTCTTTTTCTTGCTCTTGCTCTTTTAGTTTTTCAGCTAGGGCAGCACTTCTTGTGACAATTAACACTCGATCCACCGGATTTCGAGAGAGAGCATCCGCTACATTCATTCTCCCTGGTCTGTATATCACCTCAAAATCATATTCGGCCAGTGTTAAACGCCACCTCATAACACGTGAATTTGGATCTTTATGTGTCTGCATCCATACTAGAGGGCGATGGTCAGTAATTACATAGAATTTTCTCCCAAAAAGATAAGGTCTAAAATGTTTTATAGAAAATACCAACGCTAGTCCCTCTTTATTGAATGTATCCTATCTTCCCTCTACCTCTGATAACACACGTGAGACATATGCAACTGGTTGATCATAGCCTATTTTACCCTGAGATAAAATTCCTCCTATCGCATAACCCGATGCGTCTGTAGTTAGGTTAAAAGGTAGTTCGAAATTTGGAAAAGCTAATATAGGTTCTTTACATAATTTATCACGTAGAATTTCAAAAGCATACTGCGTATCATCGGTCCATTTAAATTCCATTTCTTTTTTTAATAAGTTTGTGAGAGGTTTAGCTATTTTTGAAAATTGATGAATGAAGCGTCTGTAATAGCCTGCTAAACCTAAAAATTGTTTAATATTTTTTGCGTTTTTTGGCACTGGATAATTCCGAACAGCTTCCAGCTTCCTTGGATCTGGCCTTACGCCCTCTGCGCTTATTAAATGCCCTAAATAAGTTACTTCTTTTTTGAAAAATTCACATTTTTCCGGTTGTACTTTTAATACCGCCTTTCGTAATCTGATGAATAATCTTTCTAATCTTTGTATGTGTTCAGCAAACGTGCGTGAGTAAACAATTATATCGTCAATAAAACAAAATAATTCCTTATTAACTAAACCCGCGAGCGCTATAGATAGTGCTCTTTGAAATGTCGCCGGCATAGTTCTTAGCCCAAAACTACCTCGATTAAAGTGATAGAGCCCACCATTTGTCACAAAAGCTGTTTTGTGGCGGTCGCGCTCATCGATTTCTAACTGATGGTAGCCTGATGCGAGATCGAACACAGAGAAGTATTTTGATCCTCCCAACTGGTCAAGTATTTCGTTAATATTTGGAAGAGGAAATTGATCATCGAGTGTTTTTTCGCTTAATTTTCGATAATCAATTACCATTCTGTACTTTCTATTGCCATGTATATCTTCTTTCTTTGGTACTAAAAAACAAGGACTAGAGTATGAAGATGTAGAAGGCACAATTATGCCATTTGCCAATAACTCTGCAACTTGTCTTTCTATCTCGTTTTTATGCACTGGTGGCAATCGAAACTGTTTTGAAGTAACTGGCACTTCATCTACGGTTGGGATAGTTAATTTTAATATAGGTGTAGCCGTTAATTTTTCACCCGGAATGTGAAAAATATCGCTAAATCTTTCTATTAATTTTGTTATCTCTGTACGCTCTTCTGACAGCAAATGTTCAAAACGCAATAAAGATTTAATCTGACCGACGCGTTCGTTTGACAAAACTCTTTCTACCCGACAAATTACATGTTTCTCAATTTTTGAATTTGTAGATTTCCCTTTAAGAAGTTTTTTCCACTTTTCTATTACTTCTAAACAATCATCAATCAGATATGTGCACGATGAGTCGTCGAATGATCTGAGCTCAAAATGCGTTTTTAAATCGCGAAACATTTTGTAGTGCTCGTTAAAAAACTCATTCTTATTTATTATCTTCAACAATATTTCAATTAATATTTCTATATCTTCGGCATTATCATATAAAATACTGTAATTTGCTTGGCTTTGATTGAGTAACTTTTGTAACATTATCAATCTTTCAAAAATGAACTCCTCATTAATTCCTTGATTGTTACTTGTATTAAAATTTGCTTTGTCTTTCTTTTTCTTAGAATTATCTCCAGAATTTAATTTAGCATTTATATCCAAACTTGATTCCTCTTTCCCTTTTGAGTTAGAATTTTTATTTTGTTCTGAATTTCTTTTCGAATTTTCGTTTGCACTCGAGTTTGTTTTAATCCAAGACGAAAAATTTTCTTTAGAGTTTGATTTCAAATTTTCTTTTGAATTTGAAAAATTTTTATTAGAATTTGGATTTGAGCTAGGATTTTTATTAGAGTTCGCACTCGAGTTAGGATTTTGATAAAAATTCGCAATTGAGTTAGAATTTTGACAAGAATTTGCATTTAAGTTAAAATTTTGATAAGAATTTGTAATTGGGTTAGCGTTTTTACAAGAATTTGTACTTGTATTGAGATTTTGACAAGAGTTTGTACTTGAGTTAGGATTTTGACAAGAATTTTTATTCAAGTTAGAATTTTGATAAGAATTTATGATTGAGTTAGAATTTTGACAAGAATTTGTTCTTGCATTAGGATTTTGACAAGAGTTTGTAACTGAGTTAGAATTTTGATTTACTTTGTGATTTTCTTTTGAATTTAATAAATTAACGTCTTCATTAGAATTTGATATAAAAGTAGAATTTGATTTAGAATTTTCATTTGAATTTGATCTAAAAGTAGAATTTGTTTTCGAATTTTCGTTTGAATTTAACAAACTAAATTTCACATCTCTCAAGTGGAGATTTTCGTCAGCGTTTGAGCTAACTCCAATAATTATTTTTAAATTTTTATAAGAGTCCAATTTTAATGTGACATTTTGATTTGCAAAATTTATTTCTTTTATATTATGTAAACTTAAAATCTCTTCTGTTTCAAGTTTAGCTTGCTCCCGGTTGCTGGTGACCGTTCCTATTTCGATAAAGTTACTTTTGACCTGTGTTGGAGTTTGGGGTTCCACGGGAAAATTTATGAGTCGAAAAACTTCCTCTTTATTCTGACTTAGAATTTTTTTTATAGCTTCAGCCGTATCTTCAGTTTCCTTTTCACTCCTATTTTTATGTTTTATAATTTCCGAGTATACTTCCTCCGCTGTATCATTCTGGTCTACTTTGTGTGCGTAATTAATGCGTTTACTAGAATTTACTAAAGTTTTTTCATTTTTTTCATAGAACGGAATAGACAAATCACCAATGATCAGTTGTTTAGTTCCATAGTCGATTTTTGTTCCTAACTGAGAGAAAAAATCACTCCCTAGTAATCCATCTTCGTTTATTGGAAAATCGTTATTCACAATATGAAATTCAATGGCGAATTTAAAAAAATATAGTTTTATTTTACCTAAAGTAAAAATGCTACTGTCTGTTATGCCTTTCAATTCCAAAATTTCATTTTTATTAATTGCTGTTTTTTCAGCTAAATTGTTCTTTTTTAACAGATTTGGTCCGGCGCCTGAATCTAATATTAAAAACATTTCTCTGTTATTACTCGGATTACTAAAGGAAATTATTGGTGATTTGCTATTTTCGCTTAACCGAACGTGTCTTTGGATGATTGCGGATTGTTCTGCTTTTCGTCTGGGCGCTTTACTAAGTCCGTCTCCCGTCTCGCGCCTTGTTGACGGGGACTCTGACTGTTTCCCGCCTGTACTTGTGTATTTCTCTGACTATTGTTGTATGCGAGTTTTCGACAGTTTATTATTTCATGCCCCTCTTTTTTACAATATCGACAAAATAATTTCGTTAGTTCATTATTTGAAAATGTGGCGTTCTGTCTTTGTACATATTGGTCCCCCGTATTTCGTGGAGCCTGCGCGGGTCTATCCTGTGTCCATTGTGTCGGCGCGCCCGATCTCCGCGGGTCCACCCAGGTAGGTAATGATTGCCTATTTTGGAAGTTTGGTGGTTTCCCTGTGTATTGCCAGCAGTTTAAAGCAATATGACCTCTTCTGTTACATATTTGACTCGTTTCTATAGTTTTACTATCCACTAAATATATTTTATCTTCTCTTGAAGAATTAGTTTTCTTTTCTGTAATTATTTTAATAGTGTCATTTAATTCTTCTGGCTCATAACACGCGAAGTCCCTTTCGATTTCTATTGCTTCCGCAGTGGCCTTTTCTAAAGTTCTTGCTTCTCCCATGCGTGCTTTAATTACCCAATGTAGACCTCGAATAAAAAATTTTACCAAGTCTTTTTCCAATGCTTTTTGAGAATCTCGCGTAGATCTCTTCTCACGATGTTCTGACTCAGTAATTTCGTGTCCTATCGCACGCACTCTATTTGAAAAAACTACTACGCTTTCATCGCGTTTTTGTTTTACACTAGCTAATTCCCCGTGTAGTTGGTGATACGTTTTAGCCGAACCGAAAATATTGTCGAAAAAATTCGCTATATCATTTATTGATTCAAATATCTCTTTTGCTGCACTTTTTAGTGCCTCGCCGTATAAACGTAATTTTATTAATTTTGCTAAATCTATCTCAAATTGTTCTGGGATAATGCTACATGCTTCCCGACAGCCTTGTATAAATTGTGTTAAAGGAATATTTACTCCATTATATTTCGGAATTAATTCTAACGCGTCCTTAATTGACAACGGCCTAACTTGCCCTAGGGTACTGTTTCCGGAAAAATTATTCATCCTTTGTGACAAGTTATACTTTGGATTTATCAAATATGTATCCGAATTAAATGGTGTGCTGTATTTAAGCTGATCGTTAGGTAAAAAAAATTTTGGCCGTTTCCTGAACTTATTTTATTTTTTTCCTCGTCTGATGATTTTTGTAAAGATGTTTTATTATTTTTTAATATGGAATAAAATTTTGTGTTGTCGGCCGTAATTTCTGGATTATCGAAACTTATGTTGTTGATTATTAATTCCGATTTTGCTGTTACAGTCCATGTGATATATTCGATAATATATTTTGGATCGATTCTTTGATTTATTAAATCTCCGAGCGCTTCAATTAAATATTTATCTTTACAACATTCTATTATATCGTCTTTACTAACATGATCTGTTAAAATTTCAATAAGTGATTCTATTCTTTTATCCTTTGTTTGCACTTCCGCGTCTAGAAAACCGCTTTCGTTACGGCTTTTAAAGAAATCTAAAATATTTGTTAGCGTTTGTCCCTCTGGTAAGTTAGGTTTTAGTTTTAACGCCTGTTTTAGCAGAATAGCCTCTGCTTCTTCATTACGCCTATCGTCACCTTCCTTGGCTACCGACATATCATTCAAGCCCGCAAAACAAAAACTATCTGCCTAATCCTTTCTAAGGAGGGGCCCCCAATTGTTACGTCCGGGTTACGTGACAATACAAGAAGAGAGAAAATGAAACTTCATTAGTCTAATGACTAAAAGGGCGTAATGTGACTTTTCCCGATTCGGACACAACGTGCATTGCTCCAGGATGGGACGGCAGGTAGGAAAATGACACGGACACGCGGTACGCCTCGAGACAGTGTGCAGAATTTTACTGACTTACCTTAGAATTTCCAACAGCCCTTGTGTGAATCTGTACTCCCGCCGTGACGCTTATAATGATAGTGGACGGTTGCCGCTCTGTGGAAGTTTTGGTGTGAAGAACGGAGATACGGAGAGTTTAGGATTCTTATAATCTCGAAATAATGAATACTTAATATGGATTTAAACACAACTTAAACTTTATTAACTTGTCAGTACAAAACTAAGTAAAAATTACAGTGATGAGAGCTGATGTGAAGTCTACGCGAGTTGGCTTCTGAGTCAGTCATACCAGGAGTCTTCGTCCCCTTTTAAAGGTAAAAAGTTGTAAATCTTCCTGCCGTCGCCTTTTTGATTTGCCTAGGTGTTGCTGCCCCGCTTTTCTCGATGATCTTTGATGATTTCGGCGGCGCACCCTTTGAGAATATTCGGCGAGTTCGGATACATAAATTATTTTAGAATACGCTACGCATATCGGGTAGGAGTGAAGGGAAAGGACAAGAAAACTGACTCTAGCTTGATTCAGTATTGTGCGCTGGAGTACTAATGCTTACTCCTCTAATTGGCGGCGAATCTCTGATGCTTGCGTGGATGTGCGTTTTGGTAATAAACGCATAAAACTGCAGCAGGGGAGTGGCACACACTTAAGAGAGAATGAAAGGAAAACTAAAGGAAACCGCGTCTTCGTGCCTCCGTTCGAGGATCTTTTTGGTAACTATTCTTTCTGGATGGCGGCATCTTTTGAGCGTTTATGCGTATCCCCCCTTTTTTTATCGTGTGGGAGAATATGAAGCAAGCGGCAATGCAGCAGGTTCGTTGGGAAAGATGAAGAGAGGAAGGAAAACAGCGCACACCAGCAACCACATCGGCAACGTCGCACGACGCGACAATATATTTATACAGGGTATGTTGTTACGTCCGTGACGTATCCTTAAATTACATTTGATATTCATATTCTGATCAGTCACTTTCTGACACACAAAACGATGTGATTGCGAATTTCTAAGACAGAGCATTTCAACCAAGCGATATTACGACGTAGCGAACGACCGAAATTACAAAAGCATACACGCATCGGATTTTTGTGTACACTCAGCCCCTTTTTGAAACTCAAAACGACGTGACTCCTTTTTCAACTTTGAAATCGAGGTGTTCCGTTTTTCAATTTGGAATCGAGGTGTCCCCTTTTTCAAGCTCAAAGCGACATGTAACTTTTTATACCTTCAAAACCGAAGTGTCCCTTTTTCCAAATTAAAAACGAGGTGGATCTTTGTTCCACTAACCCGACGATATGCACTCCAAAATAATAGGCATCCACTATTTTCGTAGTGTTTACAATGCCATAATAGATTTTGAATGGTCTACTCTTTAATCTTAAAACAGTCACTACTTCAGAGTGATAAGTCGGGCACTGCCGAAATACTTCATATGCACTTCGAAATAGAGGGCATCTATTTAGTAGTGTATATTAACTTTTTTAAAGAGTGAAATTTCACAATTTAAAAAAGTTAATATACATTACTAACCAGAGAGACGTTGGCCCAGTGGTTAGCATGCTAGTCACGCCCTACTGAATAAACTCATATGAGATCTCATGTGAGATCTCATGTGAGATCTCTTATAAGTCTCACATGAGTACTCATGTGAGTCTCACTTGAGTCGCATATGAGATCATATATGTGATCTCATATGTGGTTTTGGCATGAGTATTCATACGAGAACTCATATGAGATATCATATGAGATATCATATGAGATCTCATAAAAGTTTCCAGTGTCATCGCCGTTTGTTTGAAAATCATATGAGGTCTCATATGAGGTCTCATATAAGCCCTCGTACGGCTCTGCAGTCTCAATGCCGCCAGGCCTCGCACGCAGATGAGACGGACCCGTTTGGTTATATAGTAAAGTGTGCAACGCAGGGTGGGTGGACCGGACCACCCACCACGTCTTAATACACTGGAAAGGAATGAGATTCCAGTTTAATATAGCAGTTACATTAGAAATTCATGTGAGACCTCAAATGAGTTTCTAACGAACTACGATTACACGGGGAATGTATATGAAATCTCATATGAGATCTCATATGAGTTTTCTTATGAGTACTCATACCAAAACCTCATATGAAATCACATATGATATCTCACATGAGACTCCCACATAAGTACTCATATGAGATTTTTCAGTAGGGCGGAAACAACGTCGCTCCAGGGCTCGTGGGTTCCATTCCAGGTGAAATCACTCGGATTTTTTTCGAGCTATTTTTCAGCGGGAAAAGTACCAAGATACCGGCTGTTTTAAGGCGGGTTTTTCCCCTGGATTTTCCTTCAGTGGAATCCCGGGTTTTCCCTTGCCT
Source organism: Torymus aiolomorphi (assembly GCA_036365515.1). NCBI lineage: Eukaryota > Metazoa > Arthropoda > Insecta > Hymenoptera > Torymidae > Torymus > Torymus aiolomorphi. The sequence goes on along the minus strand of CM070873.1, from coordinate 9,424,201 downwards.
TTCAGGCGCAAAACCTGGGCGAATGTGAAGCAGTGGTAGGGAAATAGGAAGGTCGATAAGGTAGGTAGGCCGATCCGATGCACTAGACAGAGAACGCCGATCTTACCGTGGGGGACCTGGTCCCGAAATATGGACCTTCTCCGGAGAGGCTTACCCTGGAAGACGGATCCGATGCCCCTCCGAGGGCAGAGAGTGTCGGCTTAATCAACATGGTGCGAGACTGAAATATGTCCTCGCCGGAAATGTCTTCCTGGAGGGTTAAGAAATAGATAGGATAATATGAGAGGGAAAAATAGTGAGGTCATAGGATTGGGCACTACTTCCACACCAAAGTGGTGGAAGGCCCCCGCTAGCTGTGCCAATAGGCAGCGGCGGTAATGGAGAAAAAAAAAAGAAAAAAAAATATACACTACTAAACAGATTCCCACTATTTTAGAGTGTATATTAACTATTTCGGTAGTATCCGACTTATCACTCTGAAATAGTGACTGTTTCACAACTTTACGATTGAAGAGTAGATTATTCAAAATCTATCATGACATTGTATAGAACGCAGGCGTTCTTTACTATCAATTCAGCTTTTTTAGTGAACACGCAGAGGATATTTGAAAAAGAAACAAAAGTCCAATAACCGAGTCGCCTGGGACGCGAGATCAACGCATATAAGGGAGTTACGTAGACATGCGACAGTAAGGAAGACGATTATTTAAACAAATTTTAAACCCTAGTTGCCGGGATACCTGAGGTCCACGCGTATAGGGGAGTTACGTAGACGCGCCACACTAAGGGGAACGTCCCAATACCCGAACAGTGCCCAATACCCGAACAATATTACTTATTCGTCTCTTTCTCGGTTAATAAACGTTAGTTAGTATTCTTTTAAAGTTATTAAGGATACGGTAAACAGTTTATAAAAAAATATTTCAATTAGATAGTATTCGGGTATTGGGTCATAACATTAAATAACATGTCCTGGAACCTGAACAGTACATGGTGTATGTCGTAACCTCAATATTGCAAAGTTTACATGTATTTTAGATTATGTTATGTTTTCTATATGACTTACATTTTACATATATAGTGTTTATACATCTATTCCAGTAATTATAACAACAAAAGAACATTGTAATAATCAAAAATAATTTAATAACTCGTTTATTTACAAACGATTGTTCGGGTATTAGGACATAAAAATGGAACAATGGGGACATACGTATTTTCTGCGTTCGGATAAGGGGACAAAGGCATCATCGTGCTTTTATCTTTGGCCGAATCCATCTCAAATCAGACAGCCCGCGTATGCCTATTTCACCTATCATGTTGAAATAAAAATATTTATGTTCTACTCGAAAAAATATTTTACACGTGTTTTTTTATTTTTTTGTTTCATCAAAATTTCATGCGTTCAGCGATACCGAAAAATTCCGAGAAAATTCTTTCATTGAGAAAAAAAATTTTCAATGTGATTTTCAGACTGCTATTGTTTCAGCAGTTTTTCAAGCTTTTAAACGTGTAACACATAATTTCACTCAGTTTTGAGCCCTCTTTAACGGCCTTAATGTCATTTTCAAAAAAAAATAAAAAATCCACGAGCTATGCACTTTTTACTGAAAAATTCATTTTTTAGAGAAGTGCCTTTTTCTCGAAAACCCCATGTTTTTTTTGCACAATTTTTGTTGTCGTGATAGAGGACGGTAATGCCTAGCTAGACGTATTTGTGAGATTCGGTACTTTTTCCCTGGGATAGCGATCACTAATGAGATAACACACAAACAAATTTTTCACGCTTAACGCTTATATATAGTCAATGATATTAGAGTCAATGTAAAGGTATTTATCTTTGTGCGTATGTAATATACATGTACGTGCGCCTACTTATAGGAGTATATGTACTAGTACATTTGTCCGCTAGATGGATACGGTTTGACTTAACATCTACAAAGAAAAGTTCGGTTTCTTCTATATATGACACATCTCGTCTTATTTAAAACCATCATCTTTTCATGAATTATTACATATTTACACCTTATCAACTCAACTACGATGTCTCAATATTACTCAACAGAGAGAATCAAATGTGCAGACTTTTAGACAAACACAAACAAATTATTTACAAATCTAGTTCCGTACGTTTAAAACAACTTGAGAATCTTGCTCATCCATTGAAGCACCTCTATCCTCATTTACCTTTGACACCTTCTACATATCTGTGTCAACATTGTTACAATCGTGCTTTAGAATTGGTGAGTAGTACTGACAATGAATTTATAACGGATAATGAAGTTACCGATAACGTAGTTGATAGAGATGAAGATTTTTTACCAAGTACTCCAGAACGCATTGAAGAATTTAATAATGAAATAAGTACATCTTTCTTAGGTTCTGTATCGCCTCTTAAAAGAAAAAATCTTATACATGAAAAATCAATTGAAAATTACGTAACAAAGAAGAAAAAAAAAATACTTTCAACATTGTCTAATACCCTTGATGTGAAGTTAAACAATGTTTATGACGTTTCTATAACAGCAAATGAATCAACTGTATGCCATTGTACAGAATGGATACAAAATCTTGGTCTAGCCTTGCAAAAGTGTTCTACGGTATCAGGAAAAATAAAAATTCTGACTTTGCTACCTTCATCCTTTACAAAACATGAAATTTTATCTTTATTTCCAGAAATAACAATGTATATGATCAACAAATCGAGAAATCTTGTTAAAGAAAAAGGAATTTATTCAGAACCAGATGCATATTCAGGCCATCCGATTGATGAAAACATGGAAAAAATTGTTATGGAATATTATTTAAATGATGATTTTAATTGTTCAAGACAAAGTCCTAATAAATGTGACGTTGTTACAATTAAAGTTAACAATAAAAAAGAGAAAAAAGTTAAGCGTTTTCTTACTCGAAGTTTAAAAGAGACGTATAAAGTATTTAAAAATGATTATCCAGAATTGAGAATTGGAAAATCGAAATTTTATAGTTTGCGACCAAAGTATGTCTTACTTAGCCCCATCAAAGAAGTTTGTCTCTGTATCTATTGCGCAAATTATGATTTATTTCTTACGAGCTTAATTAATTTTAGAGGGAGTAACGTCACAGAGTTGGATGAAAGTCGGTCACAAATAATAAATGCAACAATGTGTTCTGAGCCATCTGATTTATGTTATTTACAAGAATGTAAACTATGTCCAGGGATTAAGGGAATTACGTTTTATGTTTTAAAACTGCAAGATGTAGAAGGCACAGAAGAAATTACATATGCTTTGTGGGATAATGGAAACCTGATTAAAAAGACACTATCAATTTCTGCTTTTAAAGATGAACTTTCGGTTTGGACCATGAGGGTTAGTACTCACATGTATGTAAAAAATATACAACGCAAAGCTATAAAAACAGAAAGAGAAAGTGCTAAAAAAGACTCACATCATTTAGTTCTTCAAATAGACTTCGCTGAAAACTGGGCTGTGATTCATAATAAAGCTGTTCAAGGAAATCATTGGGTTAATGATCAAATTTCTATTTTCACAGCAGTCTCTTATCAAGGGGATTCGACACAAAGTTTCGCAGTTATAAGTGATGACCGAAAACATGATTCAGCGTATGCTTTGCTAGCAGTACAAAAAATTATAAAATTCTTGAAAGAAAATTGTTGTGATTCAATTAAAAAAATTACCATCGTATCAGACGGCGCTGCGAGTCACTTTAAAAATCGCTTTCAATTAGATGAACTAAAACGAGCACCGTGTGATATAAAATGGTTGTTCTCTGCTACTGGGCACGGCAAAGGAGCTGTAGATGGTGTGGGTGGACTTATAAAGCATTATGCTACTTCGCATAATCTTCGAGAGCCCCTTGAAGAAGCTATTCAAAACGCAAATGATTTTGCAATACATGTTCAAAAATATACTGATGCTATTAAAATAATACATTTACAAGATGCTGAAATAGAACAATTCAGAAAAGAAAAAAATATTGATTGGCTTACAACTCCAAAGTATCCTGGAATTAAAAAACTCATATATGGGTTAAAAAACATGTGACGATAAAATACATTGTTTGACAGCAAAGACCGCTGATCGTCCGCTTACTGAATTAAGAACAATGAAGCAGAAAAACAAAGGTAGTAAAATAGGTATACAAATGAAAAAAAGGTATAAAAATATAAAATCAAAAAGATGCAAATAACAAATAAATACATAGTTATGTGTACCTGTATATTACATACACACAAAGACAAATACCTTTACATTGACTCTAATATCATTGACTATATATAAGCATTAGGCGTGAAAAATTTGTTTGTGTGTTATCTCATTAGTGATCGCTATCCCAGGGAAAAAGTACCGAATCTCACAAATACGTCTAGCTAGGCATTACCGTCCTCTATCACGACAACAAAAATTGTGCAAAAAAAACATGGGGTTTTCGAGAAAAAGGCACTTCCCTAAAAAATGAATTTTTCAGTAAAAAGTGCATAGCTCGTGGATTTTTTATTTTTTTTGAAAATGACATTAAGGCCGTTAAAGAGGGCTCAAAACTGAGTGAAATTGTGTGTTACACGTTTAAAAGCTCGAAAAACTGCTGAAACAATAGCAGTCTGAAAATCACATTGAAAATTTTTTTTCTCAATGAAAGAATTTTCTCGGAATTTTTCGGCATCGCTGAACGCATGAAATTTTGATGAAACAAAAAAATAAAAAAACACGTGTAAAATATTTTTTCGAGTAGAACATAAATATTTTTATTTCAACATGATAGGTGAAATAGGCATACGCGGGCTGTCTGATTTGAGATGGATTCGGCCCTTTATAATAAACAATTACCTTTATAAAGCAATCTCATTTTGATATCATTTGACTAAGGACGTCATAATTGATCATATAAAAGAAAATATTATTGTTTAAACCTTCTAGAGTAATTATCTTCGTTGAATGTTGAAGGTCAATTTCTTATATGTTCGGGTATTGGGACGTTTCCCTTAAGTGAGAGATTGTATTGAAAAAATTCTTAGATCCAAGTAGCCAGGGGACGCGAGGCCAACGCGTATAAAAGAGTTACGTAGACCTGCGGCAATAAGCAAGACGGTTATTTAAATTATTTTTAAACACAATTAGTTGGGGGACACGAGGTCCACGCGTATAAGGGAGTTTGTAGACGAGCGACAATATGCTAGTTTTGCTATAGCTACAGGCACTTCACCAGGAGGTTATGGTACCAGTTAGAAAACTAGATTAGGTAAAGATATTTGTTGTTTCTCCAAAAGCTAAATTCGGGGAGCTGCAACGACGGAAAAGGCGTAAGTCGTATTTCCGTTGTAATCAGGGTAGTCATTGGTGAAGGAACTATGGGAATGCCATAGTGTATGAGACCTATGCGCAGCAAAGTAAATTTCGGTTATTTAAATATTTTTTAAAACCAAAAAGCCTGGGGGACGCCTGGTCCACGCGTATAAGGGATTTACGTATACGTGCGCAGCAGGCGGGACAATTATTTAAATAATTTTAAAACCAAATAGAGTTACGTAGACGTGCGAGACTAAGCAACACGGTTATTTTAATAATTTCTAAACTGAAGTAGCGGGGCGAACTCGAGTTCGACGCATATAAGGGAGTTACGTATAGATATGCGACAATAAGCAAGACGGTAATTAGGCACGACCGCTTCTCGTTCAAATATGAGCAAATTCATAATACTTTTAACTATGGTATGACTATTTTTTTAAGTAATTTACTGTTGCTATTAGCCTGACGTGCTAGGCACATAAACCAGACTGGATCTAACATCTTGAACAGAAACTAGAAAACAAGCCCTGTAATCCATAATACTGTGCAATGCATAAAATGTATTGCGGGCATGCATAAAACTGTTCAATAAGGTACCTTTTTGACAATGGAACAATGTTTGACAGTTTTAAGCATCCCCGAATTGCGTCGTGCGTAAAACACTAATATGGACTACAGGGCTTGTTTTCTATTTTTTTTTTTTTTAAAGATTTTAGATCCAGTCTGGTTTATGTGCTTAGCATGCATAAAACTGTTCAATAAAATACCTTTTTGAAAATGGAAACTTTTTTGACAGTTTTGTGCATCCCCGAATTTTGCCCGAATTGCGTCGTGCGTAAAACACTAATATGGCTTACAGAGCTTGTTTTATAGTTTTTTTTAAAGATTTTAGATCCAGTCTGGTTTATGTGCTTAGACTAATAGAAGCAGTGAATTGCTTTTAAAATATAGTCACACAATAGTTCACAGTATTATGGATTTTTCCATATGCACGGAAAGAAAAGTCTAACTTCTAATAACATGGACCATTGCATACTACCATAGTGAGTGTTACGCTCCCCACTACAGTACGTGTCTAAAGTTTGAAAGCGTGTAGTGTTTAATAGTACTAGAGTATGGCGCTACTACAAACACCGTATACACGCGACAGTCTTGGAGTAGCGCTCTATACAATCATAGTATGTCACTCTTGCTTCCTACAGTTGTAAGGCTCCCATACCTTTACGTTATGGGTTGCTTACAAACAGAGCATGTATCTATGCCACGCGTTGCAACTTTGGGTGCATCTAATACGTAGTGAAGGTATTCGGTGTAGCAGATAACGAGGTGTAGGTAGTGCGCTCTGTAGTTTTTCGCGTGTAGATGTCGGCATGCATTCAATGCGTGGTCTAGGTGTTTGGCGTAGCCGATGACGGAGTGTAGGTGTTGCGCATCGTAGGTTTTCGGCTGTGATGGAAATTATCAAATCCGTCATCTAGGTGTTCGGGGTGTCCGATGACGGAGTTTAGGTGGTGTGCTCCGTATTTTTTTGCGTCTAGGTGCCGGAATGCATTCCATGCGTGGTCTAGGTGGACAGGGTAGCCGATGACGGTGTGTAGGTGATGTGCTCTGTACTTTTCATCGTTCAACATATTTTCGATGCGTTCCAACACCTAGAAGCAAAAATCTACGGAACACACCACCTAAACACGTCATCGGCTACCCCCAAGACCTGGACCACGTATTACATGCGCCCTTATATCTTAAGGCGCTCTTATACGTAATGTCTTCTGTGGCCAAAATTACCTGAAAAAAGAAATTCAAACATACACTCAGAAAACGATCTTCCTGTACCAACGAGAATCTGCCTGTCGGAGGAGGATTTTCAGTTAGAAATAGGACCAAGAGAATTTCCTCCTGTAGGAGGAGGAATATACTTTCCATGCCATATTGTATTGCAGCAGGAGGGATTCCTCTCGCACAGTAAGCAGTGTAGAAGGAAGATTTTTTCGCGAAAAAAAAATTTTAATTATGTAATTGCACGTATGTATGCACTTTTTATTAAATTTATTGTTAATTGTACAGGAGCCCGTCTAGAAATTTTCAAATGGCAAAGACGCGGGACGGATCCGGCTGCCGTGATTCCTGATCCGCGCCAGACAAGGCATGTAACGCTGAACCTTATGAGGGCCGGATGTTTTTACCTATCGATATCCATACGTCTGGTAAAACATATGGCCCTGATCCCGTCCCTCATTCGGGCAACATGCGGCTTATTGTCTCTAAATAATCTTCGTAGTTTTTTATTTAGGTCTCAGGAGTCAGGACACGTCTAATACGTAATCTAGGTGTTCGCGGTAGCCGATGACACTGTCTATAGGTGGTTCTTTCTGTAAATTTTTTTCTCTAGGTGTTAGAACCCATCGAATGCATAGTCTAGCTGTTCGGGGTGGCCAATGATGGAGTCTAGATGGTGCGCTTTGTAGTTTTTGGCCTCTAGCTGTCGAACCGCATCCAATGTTTGATGTAGATGTTTGGGGTAGCCGACGACGGAGTCTCGGTGGTACGCACCGAAGTTTTTTGCCTCTAGATGTTGAAACTCATCAAATGTGTGGTCTATGTGTCCAGGGTAGCCGATGACAGAATCTAGGTTGTACGCTCCGTAATTTTTTGCGCCTAGGTGTCGGAATGCATTCAATGCGTGGTCTAAGTGGTCGGGGTAGCTAGTGACGGTGTCTAGGTGATGTGCTCCGTATTTTCATTGTCCTCTACGTTTTTAGATGCATTCCAACACCTAGAAACAAAATACTAGGAAGCGCACCACCTAGACTTCACCATCGGTTACCCCGAGCACCTAGACCACGCATTCGATGCATTTCGATATCTAGACGTAAAAAACTAGGGAACGGACCACCTAAAATCCACCGTCGGACAATCCGCACATCTAAACCACGAATTAGATGCATTTATAACGGAAAAATGACACATACCTTATTCGGAAAATATCACGGCGTTATACCGGCCCGGATAAGGCTTATTGTAAATGAATTTATTGTACGGCAGAAACGCAAGTACTTGACACGGATAGAATTTTTCAGAAAATTTACTGTGTAATTCACGGCAATCAGAGAACAACCGAGAACTCTGGGAATTTTTACCGTTGTCACGGTAATTTTTACTAACCTTCGCTACAAATTTTCCTTTGCACTCAAAGAAATTTTTTAGGTAAGGTTAGCAAAAATTACCGTGACAACGGTAAAAATTCCCAGAGAATTCTGAGTTCCCTCATTGCCGTGAATTTCACGGTAATTTTTCCTGAAAAATTCTATCCGTGCACAATAAAAGCGTTACATGCCGCGCGAGAGCCTTACACGGCATACGCCATCCGGCCCATGTGATACCTACGGCACGTCATATTTCATTTCTACTCGGGAGTATTAGAAAGTACTATAAAACTAAAAAAACTTTGAAGAAACCTGTTTGATGAAAACTCGAAATTGTCCGAGACAGGGAATCGAACTCGCGACCTTTAGGTTGGGCAGCCAAGCTCTTAACCACTAGACCGTCAATGCCTTTGGCTGGGAATAACATAAGAAGGTATATATTGCGTTTCACGTCAGCTCTCCAGGCGCGGCGCGCGAGCGCGAAATCATGCTGTTTTCAGCTTGTGTTTAAAGGGCTAAGATGTATCCAAAAATAATAATCCCCAAGTGATTTCGATGTATTTTTTCCTCAGCTTTCCGCTGGTGCTCAAAAATTTTCAATTCTAAGTATTTCTTGAATAATATCTCGAAAAAATCAAAAAAATCCTATGTAGAAAAAGGCTATATCCATGTAAAATTTCCTCCTCTTTCGATCTAGCAGGTCAAAAAAAAATATTAAAAATATAGTTTTTGAGATATAACACGTTTTATGTTTTTTTGAGGTTAGAATTGAAAAATTTTGAGAAACTAATAGCACCATCGGAAAGCTGAGGAAAAAATACATCGAAATCACTTGGGGATTATTTTTTTTAGATACATCTTAGCCCTTCAAACACAAGCTGAAAACAGCATGATTTCGCGCTCGCGCGCCGCGCCTGGAGAGCTGACGTGAAACGCCTCATATATCCTGCGAATAACCCTTCAATATCAGAGCACATAATCCTCCTTTATCAAAATGTATATTCCTCGTAACGTTGTCTATAAAAAAAATTAAAAGCAGTTTAACTCTCTTTTGACTGGTTATCTAACCATCTTATCACCTCATCTTTTTAAAACCCTTTTATCTTTTATTTTATCTTATTATCTATAAATCCTCCTAACATAGGAGGATTCGCATCCTATAACAGAAAACCACGATTCCTGTAATCAAATAAAGATACCACTCCGCGGGAGGACTTCCTCTTTATTGCAGGAAGATTTTTTCGGGAGGAATTTTATTTTGGTACAGGAAGATCGTTTTCTGAGTGTAATTACTATAAAATAAAGTATATGTAAAACAAAAAATTAATGCAAAAAAGTAAGGAGCGCACCACCTAGACTCCATCACCGGCTACCCCAAAGACCTAGACCACGCATTCGATGCGTTCCAATATCTAGAGATAAAAAACTACAGAGCGCACCGCCTAAACATCATCATCGGTTACCCCGAACATCTGCACCACGTATTAGATGCGCCCTGAGATCTAAACGCAAAAAATTACGGAGCGCATCACCTAGACTCCAGCATTGACCACCCCAAAGACCTAGACCACGTATTCGATGCTTTCAATTATCGATAAGTAATACTTATCTTATAATAGTTGTGATTTTCTTACTAGCAGGTAGCAACCGTTACCACTGTAGTATTGCTCCGTTACACTTGAAGGTGGGAGCAATATATACTAAAATCGTGGGACGCTCTTATTACCATGGTAAGCCGCTCATCCAACTTTAAAAGCGGACAATACCATAAAAGTATGGGTCCCTTACTACGATTGCTAAAACCGCCTTACTTATATAGTAAGGGAACTCATGTAATCCACGAGTAAGCCATTTTAATTGTAGTAATAAATAAATTACTAAATAAAGTAATAAAAAAATTCATTTTGATCAAGGAAATTAATTATTGCTAATAATATTGTAAATACAAATAAGTTTCCGTCGTTTTTTTATAAAAATTATCAATTTATTGTAAAAAAAATATACGTTACATTTTATTCAAAATATTGTCCGTCATTGGTTACTACTTTTTGCCATCTTTCTGGCAGCATTCGGATGCTACGTCGAAAAAACTCTTCATCTTTTGAGGCTACCCATGAATCGACCCAATTTTTGGCTTCTCCGTAAGAAGTGAAGTGCTGCTTGACCAGGGCGTGAGCCATCGACCGGAACAAGTGGTAGTCCGAAGGAGCAATGATGTCTGGTGAATACGGCGGGTGGGGTAAGTAAAGCTTCCAAAGTATCTTGACGAATTTTGTAACATGTGGCCGAGCGTTGTCGTGCTGAAAAATGACTTTGTCATGTCTTTTGGCATATTGGGGCGTTTAAGTTTCAATTCTCTGCTCAATTGCAACAGTTGCTGTTAATAACGTTCGCCAGTGATAGTTTCGTTTATAGGCTGGAGTAGCTCGTAATAGATTACTTCGAGCTGATCCCACCAAATTCACAACATTAACTTTTTGCCATAAATATTCGGTTTGGCCGTTGAAGTTGGTACATGGCCGGGCTTACCCCATGATTTCCTACGCTTTGGGTTGTCGTAGTAGATCCACTTTTCATCCTCCGTCACAATTCGATGCAAAAAACCCTTTTGACTTTGTCTTTGGAGAAGTTGTTCGCACGTCAAAAGACGGCGCTCGACGTCTCTGGGTTTCAGTTCATGCGGAACCAAATTTCCTTGCTTTAGTACCATACCAATGGTCTTGAGACGGTGTGAGATCGCTTGTTGAGTCATTCCCAAGCTTTCTGCGAGCTGCTCTTCAGTTTGGCATGAGTCTTGGTTCAATAATGCCTCTAACTCAGCGTCTTCAAACTTGACTGGCCTTCCTTCGCGTTCTTTATCTTCCACGTCAAACTCGCCGTTTTTAAACTTTTGAAACCACTCACGACAACTTCTCTCACTTAAAGCAGCATCACCGAAAACTTCTACAAGCGACAGATGCGCCTCAGCAGCAGATTTCTTTAAATGAAATAAATAAATCAAAACTTCCCGCAAATGACGCTTATTCCTTACAAAACTCGACATTTTCGAACAAAAAAAAATATATACTGCCAATACAAAGTCAATAGTATTTTAAGGTTATGTTGTTGCCAGGTGTCCAAACTTTCTATGTGACATTTTACATCTGACGATTTCAGTGTAATCTTGTCGGTGGAGCCATCTCTTGAAAACGGCGGAAACTTATTTGTCTACCCAATATTTTTAAAGTGTCTCATCACATAAACTTAAATGACTTTGAGAAAGTAATACAAATTTCGCACCTTCTAATATTAATTGGATCTTCTATACAGATTGGCCGAATTAGGTGAATTATAAACGCAAGAGTATTTTAATTCTATAAATTACAACAAAAATTATTTTTTATTCTACTTCCATACGAATTTAAATGAAAAAAAAATAAAATTTTTGCACGTTACACTTTCAATTACATTTTTAGATTGTATTTCGACTATAAACGAAATACTTGATTTTTTGGCTTTATAAAACGCACAACTTGCTGAAAATTTATAATAGAAACTTACATAAAAATGTAGTGATCATTCTCAGACAATTAAAAGTGATTTATAAGGTATATTTTTCATATTTGGGAGCTGCCAACATTGCTTGAAGCTTTCGGATAAGTGGAGATAAAGAACTATAAAAGTGGCCGAATTACATAGAGTTAACTTATTTTATAATGTTATTTAATAAATACTATTAATTAAAAAATGTATGTTCATTATTTTACAGCTACTTAAAGTGTAGTAAGGCATTATGCCATGGAACTGGTAAAATGTCATTAGCAGAAGATAATGAGACATGGGAGTTTGTGGATGGTGGCAACCATTCCCCTTTCTGCTTTCCGCAAAAGCACGAGCTGGAAATAGCGCAATTTCGCGCTGCTATTAAGCTTGCGCTTAACACCAGCTTCCACAAACTGAGAGAATTATATGACCGCATGTGCGAGGCGTAAGTATATCAATTATATTTTAATTATTAACAACAGATCTACGGTAGCTCAATCGTTTAAACCGTCGGTCTTTCCACTCGGAATGTTTGTTTATCCAAACAGTACCGTCTTCGAATCCCGGCCTCGGCGATAGACTAGCACCTCTGTGAACAGTTTAACGAAATTCTGAATCTTCACGTGCTTATCTCACTTTAGCGCTAGTGGTTTGGAAACTACCTAAAACTATAGGTCCCCATTGCTTCGCGAGTTACTAAGGGTGGACACATTGCATTCAAAGAGCTCACTAGCGCAGCAATGCATATCGAGCTGTATAAAACTCACAAAGAGGATTTCAGATAGATGTAAAAAAAATAATATACAAATTATGAAAAAAATTTTGTTACTAACAACTATCGTGTTGCAGATATCCGAATGCAGCAGCTAGAGTGACGTACGCATCTATCTTGCCGTCGATGAAAATTTGGCGGCAAGCACTCTTTCCTAAGAACACGCATAGCATCGACGTATTTGTCATACAGCTCATGGACCCGGCAAATACAAAAATATTAACCGGATTCAATACAACACTAGATTGGCAATGCGTAACAGACAGTCAAAAAATGAAGCACTTATTATTCTACGGCGGTAAAATAATAAAAAATGAGTTTAGTAACGTGTCAACGCTGTTGATTGACTGTACGTTTAAGACAGCCCCAAGTCTGAGAGATGAAACGTACGTGCAGCTCTTCACTATAATGGGTGTATTATATGGACATGTAAGATTGTTTTTCGTAATACTATAATTTTAGTTCTAAACGTACCATCACCGATCGCATTTATAACCAAAATGTTATAGTTATCTTTTAAATATTATAGTGTATGTTTCTCAACAACATTGTAAATTTAACAAGATTCCTATTTAGTATGTAAAATAATTATTTCTACCGTATGTTTTTCTACATGTGATGAAATTCAGAACGTTCGTAATGAACCAAAAAATAAAATTGTCAATTTCAATTTCAAAATCGATCTTCCTACCTAACTTTATTTTACTTTAAGAATTTTTTTTCGTATTTTTCACATGCACCATCGTTCTAAAAGCATTGTTCGGAAGCGCCCTCTAATACACGTACCAACTGCAAAGTTTTTCATAACGTAATTTCTGCGAGTGTGAGAATTTTGTTCGCGTTGTCCATGTCCGCCCTTAGCCGGAAGGTGTAGTTCCGGCAGAGCGATTTCGTTCATGAATTTTATTCTAGACTTTTGAAGGCCTCTTACAGACGTACCAACTGCAAAAATTTTCCTAACGTAATTACTGCGACTGTGAGAATTTGTTCGTGTTACCGACGTGCGCCCTTAGCCTTAAGGGGTAGTTCTGCAAATGCGATTTCGGTCGTGAATTTTTATCTAGGCTACGGGCGACCACTAATACACGTACCAACTGCCAACTGCCAACTTATTCCTAACGTAATTTCTGCGGAAATTACTTTAACCAAAATGTTATAGTTATCTTTTAAATATTATAGTGTATGTTTCTCAAAAACATTCTAAATTTAACAAGACTCCTATTTAGTATGTAAAATAATTATTTCTACCGTATGTTTTTCTACATGTGATGAAAATCAGAACGTTCGTAATGAACGAAAAAAATAAAATTGTCAATTTCCATTAAAATAGCTTATTTATATTAAAATAGGGTGGGAATAAACAATTATATCGTAAAAACATATTTGCAGTTGAATATCACCGAAATCTATCCCTAAAACCACCGCCCAAAAACATATTTTTTTTCAATACCCAAAATCACGTTAGGAAAGAGTTAGTTCTTTGTACCTATATTAGAAGTCGCCCATAAATACGAAAATACGAAAAGAATTTTCACAGCTGCGAATATTACGTTACGAATAAGTTTTCAGTTGGTACGTGTATAAGAGGTCGTCAAAAGCATAAAAAAAATTTACGAACTGACTTTCTCTTCCGGAACTACCCCTTCAGGCCAATAGCGCACTTCAAAAATACGTAATAAATTCTTACATTCACAAATTCTACGTCAGGAGAAAGTTTGCAGTTGGTACGTATTTTAGAGGTCGCTGAAAACCTAGAAAATTTTCTCGAATGAAATCGCTCTTCCGGACTATTCCTTCAGGCCAAGGGTGCATGTGGACAACACGAAAAAAATTCTCACAGTCCCAGAAATTACGTTAGGAAAAAGTTTGCAGGTGGTAGGTCTATAAAAGTTCGCCAAGAGCCTATAAAAAATTCATAAACCAGATCGCTCTTCCGGAAGTACCCCTTCAGGCTAAGGGTGCACATGAACACACGAACAAAATTATCACAGTCGCATAAATTATATGAGAAAAAAGTTTGCAGTTGGTACGTGTCAAGAGATCGCCAATAACCTAGAAAAAATTCACGAACGAAATCGGTCTTCCGGAACTACCACTTCAGTCTAAGGGCGCATGTGGACACACGAACAAAATTTCTCGCAATCGCAGAAATGTGGTTAGGAAAAAGTTTGCAGTTGGTGCATCTTTTAGAGGTCGCCCATAGCCTAAAAAACTTTCACGATCGAAATCGCTCTTTCGAAAATACCTCTTCAGGCAAAGGGCAAACGACAAAAATACGAAAGAAATTGTCACAGCCCCAAAAATTACGTTAGGAGAAAGTTTGCAGTTGGTACGTGTACTAGAGGTGGCCAATAATCTAGAAAAAATTCATGAACGAAATTGATCTTCCGAAACTACCCCTTCAGGCTAAGGGTGCACGTGGACAACTCGAAAAAAATTCTCACAGTCGCAAAAATTACGTTAGGAATAAGTTGGCAGTTGGTACGTGTATTAGTGATTGTCCATAGCCTAGGTAAAAATTCACGACCGAAATCGCATTTGCAGAACTACCCCTTAAGACTAAGGGCGCACGTCGGTAACACGAACAAATTCTCACAGTCGCAGTAATTACGTTAGGAAAATTTTTGCAGTTGGTACGTCTGTAAGAGGTCAAAATTCGCGAATAAAATTCTCACACTCGCAGAAATTACGTTATGAAAAACTTTGCAGTTGGTACGTGTATTAGGGGTCGCTTTCGAACAAGGCTTTTAGGACGATGGTGTATGTGAAAAATACGAAAAAAAATTCTTAAAGTAAAATAAAGTTAGGTAGGAAGATCGATTTTGAAATTGAAATTGACAATTTTATTTTTTGGTTCATTACGGACGTTTTGAATTTTAAACACATTTTTTTATCGGTGTACAAAACAAACTTCCGTTAAAAATTAAGGTGACCATAACGGAGGTAGGGTATACTTTGTGCGGATAAATAATAATTGAAAAAAAACACCTGTGTACAGAACGTTCCAAGGTTAATTTTCTTCTTTTGTTTTTAAACTTTTTCCCATAACATCAAAAGCGACTCTGAGTTAACGCAATATTTTTAAGCAAGCCATATTTTATGGTAACTTTAGCATTATATATTGTTATTTTCCATATGCTATATGTAACATTTTTTAAATATAGAAATCAATAGCATATTTTATGATTATCTTCATCTTAATCTTGTTTGCATACATTACTATAAAATAAGGTTGTTGGCAAATAATACTACATTATGTAGTACTTATATGAGTATAGCCATCTTTTCTTTTAGAAGGGTATGGCTGAAAATGCTGTGGATATTACCGAACTGAACACTACCCTACACTTCCATATATACAATGTATACATACATACCAACATTATTTTCAAATACAATTATTTTATTCAGTAATTTTTTTGAATTAAGAAACATCGAAACAATCGCACATTTGCATCATTCCAAAGCTTTCTCTTTCACAAAGCAATAATATTTCTGATTTGACCTTATATTTTTACAGGCTCTAGTGTTTGCTTATGGCATTTTAACGAGTAAGACAGAGGACGCTTATACGGCCGTTTTGGAGCACTTGAGCCAGTTTCTAGTCAAGAAGAAAATCACGATTATAGTATCGGATTTTGAAACCGCATTGCGCAACGCAGCTATAAAAATATTTACAAATGCACGTTGCGTTGGATGCAATGTGCATTATGATCGAGTAAGTTTAATAATATTAAACTGTATTCTGTTGTAACTGTCATAAAAAAATATTAAAAAAAAAAATACTTAATAATACGAAAAAGGAGGATCCCAACGATAAATATCAATAGGAAACGTATAAAACTGTTAAAAACATCAAGAATCCATTCAAATTTGAGCATATACATTAGGGGTGTCGGACTGTTCGAAATTCGAACTACTCTGTCTGAATTCTCGAATAGACGAACTCGAGTCGGGTTGGACCCATTACTCGAAAATACCGAACTACTCGAACTTCAATCGAATAGTTCAAAATGATCGAACTGTTAAACATAATCGAACGGTCCGAAGTTATCGAACTGTTCAAAGTCAGATTGAATAGTTCCAAAAAATCGAACTGTTCGGTATGATTGAACTATTTGAAGCCCAGCTTTTAGCTTTTTTCTCTATCGTGCATATGTAAAATCTGTTTTATTCTATTATTATACTTCCTACGCAAATTTTTTTACTTTAAATTTCGTCCTCTATATAGTCAAATTAAAATCCCACTTATTACTGAGATATTTATTTCAGAATAAATATCAAAATACTATTTTTTCAGTTTCCAAAATTATTTCATTGAGTGACAATTTCAAAAACCTGGTTCGAACAGTTCGATGAAATCAAACAGACCGATCTGGTTCGAAAAATTCGAAGAAATCGAATAGTTAGATTTGGTTCGAACAGTTCGACTAAATCGAGTAGTTTGATCACGTCCGAGTAGTTCATTTAGTCCGAACAGTTCGCTTGTGTACGAGTATAGTTCTTATGATGTTGAACAGTTCAAATTATCGAGTATTCGACTCGAGTTCGAAAAAACAGTTCGATACTGTTCAAACACGTCGAGTCGAGTATTCGTGCATCCCTAATTTACATACGAATTAATTCACGTGCACACAAGAGGAAAAATTTTAAATTAAAAAAGTAATTCTTTCAAATTTTTAACTCTGAATGTGGCACGAAATATTGATTTATCTACTTCTTTTAGCAAACTTCACCTTTATTTTTTTCAACTTTCCCTTCACTTCCCGAGATTAATTTTTTTAAACTTCATATTTTGTCAAACTTTGCAGAAGGGCATTGGTTTTGTACGTTTATCTCTATTTCCCTACTTGTTACGTACTCGTTGGTTTCCTCCTTTATTATGGGAAAATCCTCAATAACTTCATAAGGAAAAAGAAAATTCAGATAACGATCTTTTATTACCTTATTTTCGTAATTTATTTCAGGCTATACCCACATAGCACGAAATGTTTTTGCAAGGTTTTCAAAAGGTTTCATGAAGGTTGGAAACCTTGCAAAAATATTTCGGAAAAAGGTTTCTAAAAGGTTCATATGTCCGTGCAATAAACGTTCAAAAACATTTCTTGAAATATATTTGACACCTTTCCTAAAAAGTTACATGAAAGTTTTCTAAAAAGTTTTGACAATGTTTCAGGAAAGTGCCTCAGATACCTAAAAATTTCATGAAAGGTTTTTAAAACTTTTTGAAAAGAATTCTGGAAATATTTTCTGAAAGGTTTTCCTGAAAAGTTACAAGACATATTTCTGAAAGGTTGTGACAATATTTCATGCAAGTGCCTCAGATGTCTCAAAATATTACGAAAACTTTTCAAAATATTTCAACAAGTTTTCAAAACATATTTTTCGAAAGGTATCTGAAAGGTTTCCTGAAAAGTTCTGTGAAATATTTTTAAAAAGTTACGACAATGTTCTACATAGGTTTCTAAGAGGTCTCAAAACCGTCACGAAAGGTTTTTGAAATATTTTAAAAAGATTTATTAAAATATTTTTCGAAAGGTATCTGAAAGGTTTCCTGAAAAACTTCTGTGAAATATTTCTGAAATATTACGACAATGTTTTACGCAAGTTTCTAAGAGGTCGCAAAACCATTACATAAGGTTTTGAAAATTTTTAAAAAATATTTCAAGTAATATTTTGTGAAAGATTTTGGAAAGGTTTCCTGAAAAGTTCTGTGAAATATTTTTGAAAAGTTACGACAATGTTCTACATAGGTTTCTAAGAGGTCTCAAAACCGTCACGAAAGGTTTTTGAAATATTTTAAAAAGATTTATTAAAATATTTTTCGAAAGGTATCTGAAAGGTTTCCTGAAAAAGTTCTGTGAAATAGTTCTGAAATATTACGACAATGTTTTACGCAAGTTTCTAAGAGGTCGCAAAACCATTACATAAGGTTTTGAAAATTTTTAAAAAATATTTCAAGTAATATTTTGTGAAAGATTTTGGAATGGTTTCCTGAAAAGTTCTGTGCAATATTTCTGAAAGGATATGACAATGTTTTATGCAAGTTTCTAAGAGGCCTCAAAACCATCAAGTAAGGTTTTTGAAACATTTTAAAAAGATTTCAAAAAATATTTTTAAAAAAATATCGGAATTATAAATTTTTTAATAATTTTTTTTAACAATTTTGAAAACAAGTTTTTTCCTTGTGGACTTTTCAATTTCATGATCCTTCCTGAACTCCTGCAACTTAATATATCTGAATAGTTATTATATCAGTTATGTTTTTTAATATTAAATTATTGTATATTTGCATTAATTTATATTATTTATCGCTCGCAATTTCGCATTTACAAATTATCTTACAGAAAAAACGCAGAAAAAAATTTTGACCTAAGGTGGGATCGAACTCGAGTCCCTCGGATTACAAGGCTGACGGTCTAACCATTACGCTACGCAACGCTTCTACCGTACAAAATTTTAATTTTAGCTAAATATAGAGTAGACTTGAATAAAAATTGCAAACATTTGATTAAAAGACAACATATTGAGTACATTCGACTATGATATTTAATAAACTCAACTAATTCTTTTGTTAAGGCCATGTGAAGTACCGACACGATCCCTACCTTACCGGCACCTAAACTTTAATTCTTTTATCGTATTTATACAAGAATTTAAAAAAGGCGCTCTTCATGCTCTCCGAAATAACATTAAGTGAACTGTCCTATTAAATTTTTAAATCATTGTATTAATTAGATTTTTCTAAAATGGATTTTGAAATGTTTGATGCTTTTTTCTGGTTAATTACTAATTTGAAAATCGTTTTTGGGAAAATCTAATGAATGGAATCATTTGGAAATTTAATAGGGTATGCATAATCCCATTTCGGTGGGCGTGAAAAAACGCTTTTTCCTAAAATTTTTGTTTAGATGTGATAAAAGCATAATATTTATGTGCCGATAAGTTAGGGATCTACGTTTGAGTTAAATATGGCTTTACGACCGGAGGGAGTGAAAGAATGCTTTTTTCTAAAATTTTGGTTTAAATACGATAAAAGAACTCAAGTTTAGATACCGATAAGGTATGGATCGTGTCGGTACTTCACATGACCTTAAATTCGTACTCTTGTCACTTAAACATTCACTTGATTTACCAAAATATTTGCTAGATCAAATAAATAAGTATTGGATTTGATTAAATAATTAGTAGAACTAATATGATAATAAATAAAAAAAGCTAAATATTTAGTTAAATCAAATTAATATTTCATGTAATCTAAGAAATATTTAGTCAAATCGAGGAAACGTTTGATAGACGAGAGAAGGAAATGTGAGAAAAAAAACCTGACAGAAAATATATTTATTTATGGAAAGGTTGTAATAAACTATTGTTTAAATCTTTGTAAAACCTGGTCCAGATATGTCTTGAAATTTTTTTTAAGGCGTCAATACCATATCATAAATGTTGCTAAGACATTTCGTAAATAATTAACGCAATGATACATTCAATTTTTTTTAAGGTATCCTCATAACATGACGTAAAATATTCCTGCAAGCTCTTGGGAATATTTTATTACAGTTTCTTCTCCTGAAAAAAACTTTCCAAGAAATCTTTACAAAACCTTCCCATAATATTTCATGAAATGTCTCTTTGGAAAAATGGCGACAATACAGTATTAAATTGATGCGAAAATATTTCAAAAACGTTTTACGCAATGATACTAGAATTTTTTTAAAGGTTACCTTAATAACCTTTCAGAAAATATTTCTGAAAGGTTTTAGAAATATTTTTTGTTGTTTTTATCTACTTGAAAAAAAATATTGCAGAAAATCTTTTAAAAACGTTCCCTAAAATTGTAAGAAAAACTGCGGGAAAGCTTTGTAAAACCTTGAACTAATATCTCTTGTAATATTTTTTTCATGGTGTCAATAATAACGTATCAAAAAGGAAACAAAAACATTGTTAAAACGTTTCAGGCAATGATACAGGAAATATTTTTGAAAGATTTCGTTATAAAATTTCGCGAAATATTTTTGCAAGGATTCGGAAATATTTTTTCACATTTTCAGTTTCACAAAATAATCCTTCCAAGAATTTTATTTGATACCTTTTCGTAACATTTCATGAAATGTTTCTTTAAAGAAAGTTTGCGAGAAAAATTTCGATATAGCTTCATAAAACCCCGCAGTAACAGTTCATGAAATGCGTTTCACGATGTCAATACCGTATCAAAAACGTTGCGTAAACTCTGCTAAAACGTTTCAGGCAATGATACAGGAAATGTTTTTGAAATGTTTCCTTATAAACTTTCGTGAAATATTTTTGCAAGGTTTCGGAAATATTTTTTTGTATTTTCGGTTTTATAAAAAAATCTTTCCAATGATGCTTTTTGAAACCTTTTCGTAATATTTCATAAAATGTTTCTTTAGAGAAAGTTTGCGAGAAAAATTTCGGTAAAGGTTCGTAAAACCTTGCAGTAACATTTCTTGAAATGAGTTTTCACGATGTCAATACCGATTCCAAAACGTTGCGTAAACTTTGCTAAAACGTTTCAGGCAATGACACAGGACACGTTTTTGAAATATTTCCTTATAACTTTCGTGAAATATTTTTGCAAGGTTTCGGAAATATTTTTTTATATTTTCAGTTTTATAAAAAAATCTTTCGAAGAAAGCTTTTTGAAACCTTTTCGTAATATTTCACGAAATGTTTCTTTACAGAATATTTGCGAAAAAACTTTCTGGAATGCTTTGAAAAACCTTGCAGAAACGTTTCTGGAAATGCGTTTTCACGATGTCAATACCGATTCCAAAACGTTACGTAAACTTTTCTAAAACGTTTCAGGCAATGATACAGGAAATGTTTTTGAAATGTTTCCTTATAAACTTTTGTGAAATATTTTTGCAAGGTTTCGGAAATATTTTTTTATATTTTCAGTTTAATAAAAAAATCTTTCCAAGAAAGCTTTTTGAAAGCTTTTCGTAATATTTCATAAAATGTTTCTTTAGAGAAAGTTTCCGAGAAAAATTTCGGTAAAGCCTCGTAAAACCTTGCAGTAAAATTTCTACAAAGGCGTTTTCACGATGTCAATACTGATTCCAAAACGTTACGTAAACTTTGCTAAAACGTTTCAAGCAATTATAGAAGAAATGTTCTTGAAATATTTCCTTATAACCTTTTGTGAAATATTTTTGCAAGGATTCTGAAACATTTTTTTATATTTTCAGTTTTATAAAAAAATCTTTCCACAAAAGCTTTTTGAATCCTTTTCGTAATATTTCATAAAATGTTTCTTTAGACAAATTTGACGAGAAAAATTTCGGTTATGCTTCGTGATACCTCGCAGAAACGTTTCCGGAAATGCGTTTTCACAATGTCAATACCGATTCCAAAACGTTACGTAAACTTATCTAAAACGTTTCAGGCAATGATACAGGAAATGTTTTTGAAATGTTTCCTTATAAACTTTCGTGAAATATTTTTGCAAGGTTTCGGAAATATTTTTTTATATTTTCAGTTTAATAAAAAAATCTTTCCAAGAAAGCTTTTTGAAAGCTTTTCGTAATATTTCCGGAAATGTTGCTTTACAGAATGTTTGCGAGAAAACTTTCTGGAAGGCTTAGAAAAACCTTGCAGTAACATTTCTTGAAATGCGGTTTCATGAAGTCAATACCGTATCCAAAACGTTGCGTAAACTTTACTATAACGTTTCAGGCAGTGATACAGGAAAGGTTTCTGAAATGTTTCTTTACAACCTTTCGTGAAATATTTTTGCAAGGTTTTTAATAATGTTTCTTGAATGGTTCTGTAGGAATAAATACATCTTTTTGAGAAATTTTTTCAACACCTTTCCATAATATTTCATGAAATATTACATATTTCTTTTCAGAGACGTTGTAAGAAAGATTTCATGAAAGCTTTAGAAAAGCTTGCAGTATTATTTCATGAAATGTATTTTGATGGTCAACTTTTAACATTAATTGAAAAGTTTCTAAAATGTGTCTGTAAGGTTTCTTGTAATCTTACTGAAAATATTTTTGAGAGGTTTCTGTAATATTGCAGCAAGGTTGTGCAAGCTTTTCATGAAATATTTCTTGAAAGGTTTCATCAAAACTTTTCATGCTATGTGGGATATACAGAAAAATAAAAGAGCTGCGATTAAACCCCTACCTCAAAGATAATACTGAGGCTAAAACTTTTATAAAAAAGATTTTGTGTTTGGCGTTTTTCCCCGATGACGAGATAGAAGGAGAATTCAAGCGATTGTGTAAAATAACAGACAAGAGAATTCTTGCAACCTTAAATCCTTTTATTATTTATTTCGAAAACCAATGGTTAAGGAGGGTTAAACCAAAAGGATTTAGTATATTTGGCCTGTCTGTCAGATCCAACAATGCGATTGAAGCGAATAACAGTCAGTTGGGACATAGGTTGGAGCCACATCCAATGCCTTGGGTTTTAATTTGTATGTTGATATATTAAGTTCTTAATTAAATATTTTTAAGGTGACGTGAAATACCGACATAATTTTTGAACATGTACATCTTATGCAAATACTAATAGAATTTCTCGAAAATATTTTAGAGTATAGTATTTACATATATACGGAGCGCTTCAAAAAATTGTTTTTCCAAATAAACGTTCGAATATTAATTAATTTATTAAATAATGAAACTAGGTTGATTTTGGACTTCACATCGCCTTAATACACGAATAATTTTAACGATTTTCATCCACGAAAAAGAGGGACTGAAGTGACTGTTTTTCGATTAGCTGGATATAAAGTATCGAAGTGTGCCAAAAAGTACATTTCCGGGCAAATATCATGTAAAAGTGACATTAGTTGTTCTAGCGAATAGTTGTGAGCGCAGTTTCCTCATGAGTTGATGGCTGGTTGATCGAAGATTCCATGGTCGTCCTGTCTCGTTCTGCAGTAGTCACTATATTGTTCTCTCGCCTAGTTCTCTCTCGTTGACCTCTCTCATAGCCCCCGCGACGCCGCCTGCGTCGCCTTTTATATGCTGTTACAAATATATCCCACCTTCAGTATAAAAACAGTACATTTCGACAGTGGTGCGGAAGGTGATGACTCATCGCTCGTGCGAAAAACGTCACATGAAGTAAATAATCAACTTCCGCATCGTTTCGAACGGTGTTTTATACCACGAGCGCCGAAAAATCATACCGAAGTTGTGATTTTGAGGTTAGAGTGGTATAAAGATTTTTTATAATATTAATCTTTTCTGCCGCTTTGACCGATTTGACAGACTCCGGTTGCCTCCTGCGATAATCGTGACGCAATACCGGATGTTCTAGACGCTCCCCACATAGCATGAAAGCTTCCTGGAAGTTTTATGAAAGCTTCCAAGAAAGATTCGGAATCTTACAGGAAGCTTACATGGAAGATTCCTGAAAGCTCAAAATGTCCGCCCTTTTTTCTCACAAAAAGCTTTCAGGAAAGATTCTATTAATCTTCCCAGAAAGCTTTCCGGGATCTTTCATCAAACTTTTAAAAGAGTAACTGGTAGCTTTGTGAAAGATTTGTCAATCTTTATGGAAGCTTTCTTGAAAGAATACGGCAAGTTTACAGAGAATCTTTCAGCAAGACTTTAGTAAGGTAGCTGTAAAGATCCTTGTAAGGTTTTTGATAGATTTATTGAAATCTTTCAGAAAGCTTACATGAAAGATTCCTGTAAGCTTAAAATTCCGCCCAATTCTTTCTCGAAAGGATACGGTAAGTTTACAGGAAATCTTCCAATAAGACTTTAGTAAGGTAGCTGTAAAGATCCTTGTAAGGTTTTTGATAGATTTATTGAAATCTTTCAGAAAGCTTACATAAAAGATTCCTGTAAGCTTAAAATTCTGCCCAATTTACTGGCAAAAGCTTTAAAAAAAATCTATTAATATTTCCGGAAAACTTTCCAGGACCTTTCATCAAGTTTTTAGAAGAGTAACTGGAAGCTTTGTGAAAGATTTGTCAATCTTTCAGAAAGATTCTACGAAACATTCTAGTAAATCTTTCAAGAAACCTTTCACGGACCTTTTTCAAGTTCTTGAAAGATTACTTTGGAACTTAAAGCCATACATATTACATACAATACTCTAAAGTATAACTATTACAATTCTCGCATATTATTTAGAATTTATTACTATATTAATCGCAATTTTTTCATCGCAGAAAAAATTTTACATAAAATTTTTTGACCTAACTGGGAATCGAACCTACAACCCTTGGGTTACTACGCACGCATGCTATCCGTTACGCTATCGCTCGCTTGAAGGAGTTGGAACATTTTCATCCAAATAAGGTGCACTATCCACGATTATTCAATTGTTATTAAATAATATCATACATACATACCTAACATACATGTTATTATTTCGATTATATTCATCTAAAATATTAATGGCTTTAAAATGGCCATGTAAAATACCGAAACGATACCTACCTTACCGGTACCTAAGTTTTATTTTTTTTATCGTATTTAAACAAAAATTTCAGAGAAAAGCGCTCTTTTACGGAAATCCAACGCTTTTTCCTAAAGTTTGTGTTTAGATGTAATAAAAAAAATAAAATTTTGGTGCCGATAAGCTAGGGATCTACGTTTGAGTTGAACATGGCCTCAAAGTTAAAACGGTATTATAAAATCAAGTTTCAATTAAAATATTATAAAATCAATTATAAATGTATTAAAATATTATCAAATTTACTTTATTTATATTTGCTTATATTCTATATGTTTATATAAATGGATAAAGAAATTTTTCAATTCATTAAAAAAGCATAATTTTGTTCTAAGTTGATGAAATCTTCAAATCTATATTTTCAACTCAAAAATAACTTCAAAATAGTCTCAAAAGAGATGAAAAGAGAGGGGATTAAACATATTGCAAGAATATGTGTTTATATTAGATGCATCTTTAAGATGAAGTGGCGAAAAAGTTATTTACAATTCATATAACTATTATGTATTTAGAAAAAGTTGTTACTTTTTCAAATCACATTTTTAAGACCAAAATAACTCGTGAGTAGTTATAAATACATAATTTATAATGAAATTAACTGTACTTTAAGAATATCGGTATCCATTTTCTATACCTGAAGAACCAATTAAAAAGAAAATTATTTCTGAAACAAAAAATTTTGGCAAAATTGTTATTTTATCAAAATAAGACCTTATTGTCATTCATTTGACTCCAAAATTTAATCAGTTCTGAGTTAAGACATACGTAAGATGCATGCAAAAGTTCAGCTCATTACGTCTATCCGTTCAAGAGTTATGCCGGGGACAAAATTTCGTTTCATAAATTCATACATACATACATTTTTTTAAAACCTATTATTCTGACTCAGAAAGCTCAAAAACATCGAAATTCATCAAAATCTCTGTTTTGAAAATTTTCACTATTACAACGCTTTCTCTTTGAGAAATAAATATAGTGTCAATAGGGAGAAATAAAATTCGTATACTGAATATATTTTAACACTCAGTGCGCAAAGCTCGACTTCGCACACGCTCAAATAAAAAAGCATATGCTAAATCAAGCTTTGTACACGTCGTATACAAAAATACGGTTCGATACGCGAGCGAGAAGGTGATTTTAACCTTGTGTGACCTTTTCACCCTAGCTTCGCTCAGGTGCAAACGTCCACACTAGGATAAAATCACTTTGACGCACTAGCATCGAAATTTATCTGTATTATTTTGACTCTCCGTGCGCAAAGCGCGATTTCGCGCACGCTTGTTTTTTGAATGAAAAAGCATACGCTAAATCAAGCTTTGTACACATCGTGTCAAAAGATACTGTTCGATACACAAGCGAAAAGGTGCACGCGTTAGTATCAAACTGTACTATTTCTAAACAAAGAAAATATTAACTTTAATTATTAATTTTAAACATTCATTTGGAAAAACACGTCTTCCTTTTATGCAAATACAATACTCAGAATTCATTTGGCAATTCTTATGAGAGTACTATTATGAGAGATAATTGTTGAAAAATTGGATCAAAATGACAAAAATGCAGATTCCTACTTATCAACATTAAAATTATTTTTAATTAAAAAGTTTTTAAACAGCTTTTTGGAAAACCACAATTTTAACGCCCTCCTTATATTTAAATACTATACATAGAATTATTTTATAGCCATTCTATTATAATTTTGATAAAGTATACTCGTTGGAAGATGATGTCGGTATCCAACATCTCCTTAAAGCATTCATTTTTGGAATATTTTATTAAGGGTTCCCGAAATCTTTCTAAAGCTTTCACGAAATGTTGCTCAGTTGCATAGGTGGAATTTTTTGTTATTCCATTAAACTTACGGCAAGCTTTCGCGGAACCTTACCAGAATATGTTACGGTTCCAGTAATCTTTGACTTATTGTCACTGCAATCTTTTATGAAAGGTTCTATTTATGTTGAGTAGAATCTTCCCTGGGGGTATTCATAAATCTTTTTAAAAGTTTTTCGGAAGATTTGCAATGAATGTTATAGTTCGATCTTTCACTAAGCTTACTGTAACCCTTCTGGTTACCTTTCATGATAGATTCCAGTATTCATGAATCTTTCTCAAAAATTTTTCAGAAGATTTGCAATTTATGTTCCAGTTTATCTTTCAGTAAGCTTACTGTTACCTTTCTAGTTATCTTCCATGAAAAATTCAAGTATCTGTTATTAGAATGTTTCATGGAAGATTCTGGAAACCTTTCAAAAGCTTTCATGGCATGTTACTGAATCGCACATTTGGTATTTTTTGTCTGGTTCCACAAAACTTACGGGAAGCTTTCATGAACATTGCAAGGCAACGCGACTGGGGAGTTTCGCCGGAACCTTCCATTAGGCCTTTCCATTATTTTTCGGTAATCATGCTAACTGCAATCTTTCATGCAAGATTTTATTGATGTTTAGTAGAATCTTCCTGAAAGTATTCAGTAATCTCTTTCAAAAGGCTTTTGGAAGATTTTTAATCAATTTTCCAGTTGAATCTTTCAGTAAGCTTACTGTAACCTTTCTATTTATCTTTCATGAAAGATTCCAGTATCAATTCTGAGAATGTTTCATGTAAGATTCCGGAACCCTTTCAAAAGCTTTCATTGTATATGGTCGAGTCTTATAGTTCGAATCTTTTTTGTTGATTCCGTTAAACTTACGCGAAGCTTCCGTGTAACATTGCAAGGTAACGCTACTGGAAAGTTCCGTGGGAACCTTCCATTAAGCTTTACGCATTATTTTTCGATAATCTTTTATTCATGCTCACTGCAATCTTTCATGGCAGATTTCATTTAGGTATAATGGAATCTTCCCTGAAAGTATTTATAAATCTTTTTCAAAAGGTTTTTGGAAAATTTGAAATCAATGTTCCAGTTTAATCTTTCAGAAAGCTTACTGTAACCTTTATAGTTCTCTTTCATGACAGATTCCAGTATCAATTATTAGAATGTTTCATGAAAGATTCTGTCAGCTTTTCAAAAGCTTTCGTGTAATGTTACTCTAGTGAATGGTTAGAATCATTTGGTTGTTTTTGCGAATCTTACGGGAAGCTTTCGTGGAACATTGCAACGTAACGCTACTGGCTTTACGCATTATTTTTCGGTAATCTTTTGTTCATGCTTACTGCAATCTTTCATGAGAAGTTCCATTTTTGTTTAGTCGAATGTTCCCGGAACGCATTCATCAATCTTTCTCAAAAGTTTTTCGGAAGATTTGCAAGAAATGTTCCTGTTCAATCTTTCAGTAAGCTTACTGTAATCTTTCTAGTTATCTTTCATGGAAGACTCCAGTATCGATTCTTAGAATGTTTCATGGTGGATGTCGGTAACCTTTCAAAAACTTTCATGGCATGTTACGGAATCGCATAGCTGGAATTTTTTTGGTTGGTTTCCGAAAACTTACGGGAAGCTTTTGTGGAGCATTGCAAGGTAACGCTACTGGTAAGTTTTGCCGGAACTTTTCTTTAAGCTCTTTGCATTATTTTTCGGTAATCTTTCATTCATGCTTACTGACACCTTTCATGAAAGGTTCTATTTATGTTCAGTGAAATCTTTACTGCAAGGATTTGGGAATCTCCTTTGCAATCTTAGCGTAAGCTTTCAACAAAGATAACGGTGTAATCTTCCCAAAAGCTTGCCGTAATATTGTTTCCTTTCGTGAAGGATTCCTGGATTGATCCCTGCAAGGTCTTGGGAATCTCTTTTGCAATATTAGCGTAAGCTTTCAGCAAAGATAACAGTGTAATCTTTCTAAAAACTTACTGTAATATTGCTGTTTCCTTTCGTGAAAGATTCCTGAATTGATTCCTGAAATATTTCACGTAAGATTCCCGTAGGCTTTCCAGAAGCTTACGTGTAATATTCGTCGAAAGGACATTTGGCAATCTTGATTGTAATATTGCTTTAACATTCCGGGAAGCTTACAAGAAAGCTTACAATGAAATCTATCTGAAAGTTTCAGTTATCTTTTAGAAAGGTTGAGGAAAGCTTCCATTGGAATATTTCTTGAATCTTTCACTGGGAAGCTTTCATGCTATGTGCAGAAAGATTTCAGTATCGATTCTTAGAATTTTTCATCGTGGGTGTCAGCAAGCTTTCAAAAACATTAATGGAATGTTACGGGATCTCATAGTTGGAATTTTTTGGTTGGCTTCCGAAGATGTACCAGAAGCTTTCGTAGAACATTGCTAGGTAATGCTACTGGAATGTTTCGTGGGAACCTTCCATTAAGTTTTTCGCATTATTTTTCGGTAATGTTGCATTCATGCTTATTGCAATCTTTCATGAAAGGTTCCATTTATGTTTAGTGCAATCTTTCCTGAAAGTATTCATCAATCTTTTTCAAAAGTTTTTCGGAAGATTTGCAAGAAATGTACCAGTTCAATCTTTCAGTAAGCTTACTTTAACCTTTCTAGTTATCTTTCATGAAAAATTCCAGTATCGATTCTTAGAATGGTTCATGGTCGATGTTGGCAACCTTTCAAAAACTTTCATGGAATGTTATGGAATCGCATAGTTGGAATTTTTTCGGTTGGTTCGCTTAAACTTACGGGAAGCTTTTGTGGAGCATTGGAAGTTAACGCTACTGGAATGTTTCACGGGAACCTTCCATTAAGTTTTTCGCATTATTTTTCGATAATATTGCATTCATGCTTATTGCAATCTTTCATGAAAGGTTCTATTTATGTTTAGTGGAATTTTTCCTGCAAGTATTTGGGAATCTCTTTGGTAATCTTAGCTTAAACTTTCAAGAAAGATAACAGTGTAATCTTCCCGAAAGTTTACCGTAATATTGTTGTTTCCTTTTGTGAACGATTCCTGTATTGATATCTGCAAGGATTTGCGAATCTCTTTTGCAATCTTACAGTAAGCTTTCAACAAAGGTAACAGTCTAATCTTCCCAAAAGCTTACTGTAATATTGTAGTTTCATTTCGTGAAAGATTCCTGTATCAATCCCTGCAAGGATTTGGTAATCTTTTCTGCAATCTTAGCGTAAGCTTTCAACAAAGATAACAGTATAATCTTCCCAAAAGCTTACTGTAATATTGCTGTTTCCTTTTTTGAAAGATTCCTGTATTGATCCCTGCAAGGATTTGGGAAGCTCTTTTTCAATCTTAGCGTTAGCTTTCAACAAAGATAAAAGTGTAATGTTCCCAAAAGCTTACTGTAATATTGCATTTTCCTTTCGTGAAAGATTCCTGTATTGATCCCTGCAAGGATTTGGGAATCTCTTTGGTAATCTTAGCGTAAGCTTTCAAAAAAGATAACAGTGTAATCTTTCTAAAAGCTTACTGTAATATTGCTGTTTCCTTTCGTGAATGATCCCTGTATTGATTCTTGGAATATTTCACGTAAGATTCCCGTAAGCTTTCTAGAAGCTTTCATGTAATATTTGTCGAAAGGACATTTAGCAATCTTGATTGTAATATTGCTTTAACCTTCCGGGAAGCTTACAAGAAACCTTACAATGGAATCTATCTGAAAGTTTCAATTATCTTTTAAAAAGGTTGATGGAAGCATCCATTGGAATATTTCTTGAATCTTTCACTGGGAAGCTTTCATGCTATGTGGGTCTGAATGCTGATTAGCAACTTTACTTATGCGATCGAACTTGTGTCTGTACTGCTTCCACACGTACAAATACATTATATATCTTTAGATGTTCTAATTCAACAGATCCTTCGTTGCTGTGTCAAAAAACAGTTGCTCCAGTCTCTCTTTGAAGGCACTGAAAAATATATCATGTGCACCAAGGGCGAGTGGGCTTTCTTGATCTCATGTGTCTAGTAGTACTCATCTGCGGCTTGGAGGAGGCACTCGCCTTAGACTTGCATTGCGAATCCCAGACTCGGTCTAAAAAAGCATTATTTACGACTTTGTTGTCAACAGTACATTACACAATATGGGCGCAAAGTATGTAGTTTCATACAAAGTCAAATTAGTCACACAACTGAGAGATTGGTAGCAAAAATTAACCTACAACTCTAAGCCCCTTTGCATTAGACCATGAAAAATAACGTAGACTTTATTTTAACCTCTTATTATTTATTAGGATAAAAAAAACCGTTGCCAATTCTTTGGCAACGTTGCTTCCTCAAATTGAATTTACTTATTCCTTTAATTAATTATTAATGCTAAAATTTTAAATTATTACACCAACTTTTTACACAATTATAATTACATTCATTTAATATAATTAAAAATTCGTCGCATTACGTTGAATTAAAATATTAGTGCTCTCTCACATAAGTACCCTTGTATTACGAACCGTTCCTTAACTGTTGAGAAATAACGTCGGTAAAGTTCAACTTCTTCATGGATTTACGACAACTGCTTAATTTCTTAACTTAGATATTTAGTGGATAAAAATCACTCACAAAAATGAGACCGACGTTTGACTCAAATGAAAATCTTGAATAGTTAAGGAATATTCATTAAATGTTAGTACTCGCATGAGTTTTATGGTAGACGTTGCGAATTCGTGCTGTAAAGTTATCATT